>JAQJVL010000014.1:2155554-2218054 GCA_035578905.1 Stictocephala bisonia
CAGTCATAATAGCAAAGAAATAACATTTTACTGTTATTGACTTTCCACCTACCCATTCACGAACAGGGTGATGACGACCAACCCATCTAAGTTCGGCATTAAAGACTATAACAAAACGTACACCCACCTATCAATAAACAGACAGTGGTATTGGTCTACCTGCCCACCCATACACTTACGAGTGCACGTACCCTCTGTGTATGTTGGTGGATGCGTGAGTCATTTCCAACGTACGTATATAGTTGGGTGGGAGAGTCTCAGGCCAAGGTTTTTCATATTTCAAACATCAAGGAAATTGGCAACAGACGTTAAATAGATTTTTATGTTTAATGAGAGTTAGTAATAATAACCTTAGTTAGTAACAATAATACACTCATTGTAATCACTCACTCCTCATATTCGCCCATATCTCTCGAATCGGAGTCTGAGAGATGAATAATGAATTCAAAATTCAAATTAAAATTCAAAATATTTATTTGTAGTAGACAATTTTTACAATTGTATTACAATCCAATCGAAGCTTTTAAGACTCTTAAAAAGAAGTAATCGAATGGCAGTAGAGCAACATTCTAAGTATATATATATATATATATATATATATATATATATATATATATATATATATATATATATGATCCATAAACAGCACACTATGCAGTTGTATTTGACACTAATATAAATATTTTATGTCATGTTTAAACATTCCAGAAATCTGTGTTTGAAAAATATGTATTATTTTGGTTCAATTAAACTTTTATTAAGGAAAATAAATTAAACACATATACTTTTTTTTGTTTATGATAGTATGACTAATTAACAACATCTTATATTATGTGATGGATAGGTAGGTTAATGAATCAGATGACTGATAGTCATTCACGTGTTAACGGGTGGAAGATCATAACTATACGTATATATAGGTGGGTTATTAGTATCCCCAATGTAAGTGCACAGGTGGGTAGATGCTCAGGATCACTATACGTAGTAGTGTCAATAAATGTAGAGTTTGTTATACGTACTGTACGGAAATTGTATTGCAAAATTTATGAGTAGTATTTATTTTACGGGAGAATCGTTTAATTGCACGAAATTCTTATGTTTTGTAAAATACACTTATTTAACAACAAATCAGTTGCATTTTTTTTTTTTTTTTTTTTTTGACGTTAGTATTAATTAATATCATGTCTACGGAACAGTTAGTTAATAAACGACATCAGTCGTACTGTTAGTGTTAATTTTTAACATGACAGTAGAGTTTTTTGTACAGGACAATACATTTTCGACAGGTCAGTTGTACTTATTTAACGTTAGAGTTAATGGATTTCTAGACGTTGTAATGTGCTGTGACAGGACAGAATTACTTACATGACAGTTGTATGTGCTTAACGGTATTGTTCATTAAAGTCATGAAACTTCCATTGTGTTATACAAGACATATAATGTTTTATGTTATACATCTTCAAGAGTTTTATTTGTTTAATTTTAGGATTAAAATGGATTTATGACATTCCAAAGTGTTGAGCAGTACACTTGAAACACTCAATCACCCATAAGCGCACATTGGTATTGACTGCTAGTCGTATGTGTTAAACGTTAGTGTTATTTAACGTTAAAATGAATCATTATATTATTCTGGACAGTTAATGAACGATTTTCAGTCGTATGTGTTAAACGTTAGTGTTATTTAACGTTAAAATAAATCATTATAGTATTCTGGACAGTTAATGAACGATTTTCAGTCGTATGTGTTAAACGTTAGTGTTATTTAACGTTAAAATAAATCATTATATTATTCTGGACAGTTAATGAACGATTTTCAGTCGTATGTGTTAAACGTTAGTGTTATTTAACGTTAAAATAAATCATTACATTATTCTGGACAGCTAATGAACGATTTTCTGTCGTATGTGTTAAACGTTAGTGTTATTTATTAACGTTATTTAACGTTAAATAATCATTACATTATTCTGGACAGCTAATGAACGATTTTCTGTCGTATGTGTTAAACGTTAGTGTTATTTAACGTTAAAATAAATCATTATATTATTCTGGACAGCTTATGAACGATTTTCAGTCGTATGTGTTAAACGTTAGTGTTATTTAACGTTAAAATAAATCATTATATTATTCTGGACAGTTAATGAACGATTTTCTGTCGTATGTGTTAAACGTAAATCTTAGGTTATACCATTTCAATATGCTGCGAATGATAGTTAATCAACGAATGTCAGTCTTATATTTTAAAAGTATGTATTCTACGAGAGTTTAATCATATCAGTCACATATTTTGTACGGTAGTGTTAAGAAAGTGGAGTTATATGTATTTGTAATGTATGTATAAATCCAGTATTGTTTTTATTGTATATATTTTTGTCACAGTGAACCTTATACCCAATATTCCTCTTTTTAAATATTCAAACACTATGGAAAAAAAGATAAGTAAATAAAATATTGTAAAACCACGCGACACAACTGCATGTTTGTATGCTAACTTCTTTAATCGGTTTGCTTGTGTAACCTCATCCCTCAGTCTCACTGATGCCAGTTAGTAAAATTTACTCGCTGCACTCGGCCTTCAGCCTCGGTTTACTCCAATTTATGTAGATAAACTGTATCGGCTAAAATCATTAAACTGTATCAAATGAAAATAAATTTGGAGAAGTGCATTAGATAAGTTTGCTATTTAACTAGCTTCTTAAAAACTCAAAGGTAATTTTTACTGATGACTAACTACAGATATAAAACAACTCCATTAGAATATAATTGAAACTTTTAGGACCACTGAGATGGAGCCCTGCTGTCTGCTGTTACTAAACCCATGCTTAAAAAACCTTCCCGTGGGAATAAACACATAAGTTCCCAAAGTTTGACAGCGTGGATGAATGGTTCAATAATGCTCAAATGTAGCCATGCATTCGTTTTCATTTATTTATATACAACGAAATTTCTACTGAATAAAATCTAACTTACTATTTCTAACATAAAGGAGGATCGGTAACCTCCTTAATATTGTAAACATCATTAATTCCATTTTAGCAGCTGTTATTTTTTATTAGTTAATCCTTTTGATATCTTTCTATATTATTTTAAGGCAAAACATGTACTTTTAAAGTTATCTTTTTGTAAAAGTACGACTACTGAAAATATTTTAAACGACTATATTAATGCTTTTATACACGACTAAAATATTTGGTAAAACTTTTGCTAAACCTAAAAAGTTAAGGTAGGCCATTAAATGAGGGATGAGCTGCATTAAGAGAAAATGGCCCTACGTATCATATTAAAGTGTATTATTTGATAAGCATAGAGAGAAATATTCAACACAAAAGGTCTTTAGCTCAATAATAGAAACTAAATATGCATGATTAGTAAACATTTTAATTAAATGCATTGTTATTATTATTATTATTTTTTTTCTAGAGCGATACTGAAAATGCTCAATTGATATATAAAGGCTTTAAATGACAATAAGATATATCACTAAATTATCAGTAGTGATAACTAAATATATAAAATATCCAACACTAAAAATAAAATATATCAAAAACCTAACAAGTTATCCAAAGAACAACTTAAAATAAAATACTGTTATTTCTCTTTATAACATGAATAACAGACAACACAAATAATAATCAATAGTAAATATATTAACAATAATAACGACTATATACATTCCACAAAAAATTGTTTAACAATAACAATAACAAGGCATAAACTGTGTGCGATACAATAACATAATCGCAATATTAGATATGCAACAGAACTATGGCAGATTATATAAAAATTAACTAGAAAATTGTAATTTATAAACCTGAATGAGAAATCCAACTATCAATTTTCACAAAAGACGCGGTTCATGTGCACTCTTTTTTTTAATTTTTCAGAAGAACTACAAAAGAAACGCAGGTTAACACAGACATAATTTCCAAGTCTCATCAGACGTGGTAGTGATAATACTTCACATTATTCATGATTTTAACCATTCTTATAAAATCGTCAAAAATAAATTAAAATTGAAAAGCCTAATTGGTTTGAGTGAAAAATGTATTTCCATTAAATTAACTACCTATTGTATTTAACCGGTAATGATGCTCTGCCAAGAACGGAACGTTAACAATACAACCAATCTACGTTCCTTAGGCTTCCCTCCATTTATCGCTTAGGCTCGCTCATTCTGTTTACGTAGGCGCTCATCGAGGTGCTTCAGTTTGTTAATGGAGTCCGTGTTTGTATAGTTTCTCTTTCTTATGAAAGAAAGTTGATGTAGTCATAAATATGTATGAATTCTACGTTAATAGAAGGTTAAATATATTTAATTTTTAAATTAAATATATCTTTATAGAATATATGTTTATAATCAAGCAGATATCTTTAATATAATACAACCGTTTGAATGCTGTACAAGGCATTTATAAAGTGTTACACCGTGTTAATAATTTATTAACATTATAAACAAAGCAATATCACTTTGTACATTATTACTGCACCTACACATCTACTTTTTTCAATAAACTACTATTTTCCTGTCGTACTAGGTGGACGCAAGGTGTTAGAAAACAATCTTAAATGAGAGCATAGGTCGAGTAGTACATGAAATTAAAATTCTTTATTAGTAGAACAGAAGCTCATTTAATCCAACTTTTAAAAATATGGTCTTTTAAGTTTGTAAAAAGTTAGAACTTGGCCTTAGTAATAGTTTTTAGCAGGTAACCTTTCTGTAATTTTTTAATGAAATGTAGCAGTAAACTTTTATAACCAAGTGGTCCGTAAGAAATTCGATAAAAATACTAAACGTAAAACATAGGCTAAATTGTACGTTAATATTTTTAAATATTACGTTAAAAATGTTTGAGAATGGGCTGTATATTGTATAATTCAGAAGATGTGCTTTGTATTATGCAGAAATAACCTTTTTAAAAAACTAATTTAAATTAAAAAATTAATACGTAAATTTCAGTCAGTATTTTTGACTTATTTCCCTAATAGTGTTGTAATGTTTTTTTTAATATGACGTATTTTTAAAAATGTTGTTGAATTCAATATATTACATAAATAAAACTTCCCTGGCAAAAGACGATTTAAAAAACAGATTATCTATTTAATATTCTTTTACAAATTGTTTTTCATATATCCGGCGAAAAACGAGTTTTCTGTGCAATGAAATGAATTTTTCTAACAATTTAACAAAATTTTTACCTTGGTATAGTTCCCAAATAGTACATTTTAATTCTTTCAGTTAAGTGTAAACTGCATATTTACTAATATTACAATTATAATTTGTCACTCATAGGGAATTTTTTTGTAATATAACCATTTATTACTAAACTATTTTATATGCTCTAATTTTTTTGCACATACTATAATATAATATTATTAACAATGAACATGAAGTAGAATTTATAGATTAACCTGAAACTTCGAGTATAGGGTGTCGAGAAAGAAAAATAGCTGAAAGCCCAAAACAATATTTCACCAAAATATCAGGATACACAATCGACAGGTGCCTGTCACTTGATAGACTAAACTCGTATAACTCACTTTCTATCGCAGGTTACAACCTACACATGATATACGTTAACAATTTTACATATTCCCTGTTGATAATCCCCGCATATTGTAAGTTAATTCAGATATTAAGGAGACGCACTATTCATATTACTAATTTTTAAGACTTCAATTAACCTAATTTTTAAGACCCCATATTACGCTGATCTTCAAGATATGTTGGGTATGATGTGTTGATGAATGTAGATGAACCAGTGTAGTCTTTCTACTAAATAAGGTCGATTGTTCCTTAGAATGAGCAATTCATTAAAATCCGTCGTAATCTAGGTCAACTAAAGAACCTACAACTTTACGTGGAATCCGAACTACGCAGTATTGGTCTGACTCTCAGATAACTTACAAGCCTGATACTCAGTTATTTTCCCTAGAAAACATCTGGTAACTGACTTACCCATTTTTATGACAAACCAGATGCCATGTGAACATTTGTACTGAGAAGTCCGAACACAGAACATCTCCACAATACTTTGTTCCCAAGTACCTGGGCTACATCACTGCGCTACTAGAGCCGACTTTGCCGGGATCCGTATTGGAAAAAAGTAGGGTTATGTTATAGAAGACATTACTCATGTTATTTTTATCGCTTTTCGTCATTTTTATTGTTCTTTTCAAGTTATCACTTCTCGGCCTGTATTCCCCCGGCTTTGGACTATATTGATCAGGATAATGAGCTCATTAGGCTATCTACTTCCAAAGTAAGACTCGATTAATGTCCACACAATTCGGGCTGAGTACTTCCGTCTCAGTATTTCGTTAAAGTTTATCCTACCTTCCTACACTCTAACCTCACATTTCTGTTGGAAGAATTTGACTGCATGAGGCACTACATCATAATGTTGGGACATGTTAATGACGCCCCTAAGGATTTTCATATTTTTTATTTTACTTCTGGGAATTACTTAGGATTGTACCATCACCTTTTATGATACAAAATGAAAAACGTTCTTCTCTGAACTACTGTTACTTAATGCAGATGCCGATTCCTTTATTTCAGCTATTATTGAGGCAATAAAATTAATATACCACTTAAACGACGCAGAGCTTCCAGGCATCCTGATTGGTTCTCATCATACTCAAGAGGGTAACTCAAGGAGCCTTCTCGAGCCATTTCGTTTCGTTCTGCTTATAAGAAATGTAAGTGTTCTGGAGGTACAGATGACTATGAAGTTATAGAGCTGTAAAAATGGAATTAGATCGCTGCAGAAAAGAGCATGCTCACAGTGTCCAGAGTGACCTGAAGTCAATTCACACTAACTTATAGAAATATGTTAATGAGGTTACAGATGACTCATATTCCAACCTGGCAGTGAGCACCGAAAATAACTTTTATACTTGCACCGCTGTGAGTGTTCAGATTTTTGGTGAATATTTTGAAATTGTTTATCAAATGTTTAATGATATGTAATTAAATGCAGAATCTGAAATTACATATCCCTCTGAAACATGTAACATTTCAGTTATTTAAATTTACCCTTACATACAACGACGCCATTTAAAATGTCTAACTCAAGCTTAAGAATTTAAAGACTCAATCAGCGTCTGGTAATCATAATATTCCATATTGTCTTGGCATAATTTCCCCTTAGCTAGCTCATTATTCGACTGGAGAGTTTCCTACGGTTTGAAAGACAGCACTAGTAACACCGATAAAAAAAAAGACCTGTCTAATGTTAGACCAATATCTGTTCCGTGTTTAGTACCCAACGTATTTGAATAGTTTGTACATAGTTGTGTAAGAGTGTCTGCCACATTCTCTCCTAATGATAATGGCTTCAGGAAAATTTGTTCAACCGTTACAAACTTTTCCCCTTTTCTTTCCTCGAGCGTCAAACACAGTTTGATACTATTGGTTTAGATTTTCAGAAGGGGATCGATAAGCTTCCTCCCCATGTAAATTTAAGGAACCTTCTTTGCATTGGATTATCCCCTGACCTTTTCTCAGTTGTAAAATTGCACCTCTTGGATATGATATTCAAAGTTAAATTTCGTGGTATGTATTCAGAGAACTTTATTGCAAGTTCAGGAGACCACAAGGGTCTACCCTAGGACCTTCTTGTTATATATTAACGATATTACACCTTTCCTAAACTGTGCAGTTCAGCTCTAAACTAACGATCTTAATGTATACATGCAGATTACTATTATAAGATACCATTTGACTCTTCAATCTTGTAACAATTCGGCTGTGAGATGGGCCAAAGACAGTTTGATGCCACTGAAACTTAACAATACAGTGTGGTTTCGTTTACGCAAAAAACTAATCCGTTAATCATCTTTTATGAATCTAGTGTTGTATAATCCAAAGCCAGTGTGCCGTTTGCGATCTTGGCATCCTCGTACACTATTAGTCCATCTTATTTTAACACGTAAATTGTGTTGTATTAAAAGCTAGGTGAAGGTTCTTGGATCGCCCAGATGATTGCCGGATAATTTAGGTATAAGCACGCTTGTTTAACACTATACTTTTCCTTGGCTCGAAGTCACCTTGCGTACGCCACTGTTTGGAGCACTCCGGGAGCATGCAGCCTTCGAAGCCATTCAGATGAATTTCCTTTCATTGATGAAGTGGAAGTTTATGGAGCTTGGTGAGGCGTAAACGCGTACAGATCTGAATCTAGTAACATTATTAGCTCGTCAGGCTGTTACTGACCTGCATTTTTTTGTACAGAGTTTTCCATGGCTACGATGGTCCTGTTGAGGCCATGGGTCTAAGAGTTCCAAAATATACCTTTAGCCTAAGTTATCAATTTTTTTCTCAAACTTTGGAGTGTGTGTTCCAGTCAAATGGTCTCTCATGGCAAACATACTTCACATCCTAGATTGTTTCGACAACAGTAATGGCAGGTTTCTAAGGATTTTGAAAGGAGTATATGATTATTGACTGTGTAACCAAACCCAAATTCAGCCAGTTAACCAAATTGCTCACGTCTTAGATATTTGGGCCTGGAGGCTGTTCTGAACACCTGGTTGTTCATCTGGTACGTTCCATGGCAATTGGGTTATTACAAAAGAAAAACAATGTTTTAATATTGATTTTAAAGTTAGGACGTTGTAATTAAATGTAAAGCTTAAGTATATATCAAGATATATTCCCATAAACAGTAGCACAGTATGGCAGTTTTTGTTTATTGCAAACGGCAAGTGTTATACATCAATTCCGGTATTGATATGAATAGTTTCATTCCAACTACTCGAATTAAATAATTGTAAGTATTTATATAAATATAAAAATTTGTCATTCGCATTACTCGAGATTTACAGTGTAATCAAAACTATTAGTAATCTACAGAAATCATAATACAGCTCCCTGTTCTGTTTGGTGAGATCGTACACCTGTAAGGATCGTGTAAATTACATGATATCAAACATTATGTATTACATGTACTATATGATGTATCTTCTAACGTGTTATAATAATTAAAATTATGTTTATTTATAAATAATGTTGATAGAAAGTATATATCGCGTTAAAATTTGTGTCTCGAAATAGGTTAACTTATGAAAGGTTGAGCTAGTTTTGGATTTCAAAAAACAGTGCGAAAAGGTTCTACTACTGTATTGGTATTTCAATAAAATAGTTTATTTAAGTGTCTCCAAAACTAGTTATTATTTTATATATTCAAGATATTTAATATAGACATATAAAGGGTGTTTAAAAAGTGCGAGGACGGTTGAATATTGTTCATACCGTTACAGATAAAGGTACAAAACTTTGTACATTGCTGCTGGACATAAAACGCTATTTTACAGTTTATTCAGTGATTGTGTACCTTCGTAGAGGGACGGTCCACAAGGAGACGGAAGAAAATTTTAAACATAAGCATAGGTTTTTAAAGGTCTAAGCTACATACAATTGTAAAGGTCTTAGCTAGTAGAATACCGCAAATTAGACCTCAAAAGGTTAATCCTAAACAAAATGGTGGTGCTCGAAAGTTTTAATACTGTTCTTATGTGCAAGTTTAGGAATGGCTTATTTGTTTCTAACCATATCAGATGGAGCTACAACACTTCACATATCATTACTTTACACATACACCTAGTTTAAGATATATTCAGTGTCTTGCTATTCTTCTATGGGAACAGTCCATGAGGAGTCAGTAGAAAAGTTTTAGCGTAAGCATGGGTAGATATGCACATCATTTTAAAAGGCTGGTCAAGCATAAAAGAATGCCGTAAACCATACTTCAAAAGCTTTATCCGTCACAAAATGGTGGCGATTTAAAATCTTGCACATAAGATCAGTATTGAAACTTTCGAGCGCCGCCATTTTGTTGTTGTAAAGCTTTTGAGGTCTGATGTGCAAAATGATGATCTACTAGCTAAGACTTTTAAAATGGTTACTATATCAACCTAGGCTTACATTTAAGATTTTCCTCCGATTCCTAGTGGGCCGTCCCCCTTACGAAGGTAGTGGATCACTGAATAGCTTTTTATGTTCAGCAGTAATGTACAAGGTTTTGTACCTTTATCTGCAGCGGTCTAAACAATATTCAACCGTCCTCGGAATTTTTGAACACCCTGTATTCTTGTTATGATAACTATTTGAAAAAATAAAAATATATTGATATTTACATTAATTTTGTTATTATATTAAGTCAATAAATTTATAAATATATTTTAATATAATAACATTATCCTGACAGAATGATTTTCGTGTAAAATTAAGAATAATTAATATTAATTACTGTTTCAGTAGTATATTTATCAATGAATACCGTTTGGAGGAAAGTACGTATTCAGTCAATTTTAGCGTGCAACAATTAATTTAATTCTAATCAATACTGATATTATTATAAACATTTTATTTGTTCATTTATTCGATGTATACATTTTAAGTAATAAAATGTATAAAATAAACGGTTTAGAAAGAATCCAAAAGAAGGCAGTCTGGCAAATATATCTGGACCCGAATGCAATCTCTCCCATCGGGTTTCCAATTATCTTGAGCCACCATAATGTATTGTGCGACAGACAAACACGTAGTTCCAGTCTTCTGTTGGGAGAATCAATAGCCTGCTTTAATAACTAAAAATTAGTACATTCTAAATAATTAGTAACATGCATAAACTTAAAAAACTAAATATAATTTAAAATGTACCTATTGTTATAATATAATAAACAAATCATAATTGTTACGCAATATTTAAATATTGTAGTATAAATATTGCTGTATAATATATCAAACTATCATCAAGCTCTACACATGTTCACTTGGTAAATTGTTCTTTGAATATATTAGTAATGTAGTGTAACGTATAAAATCAAACACATGAAATCGATTATATTCGAACTATTGTAAATGTTGTATTAATCACTTTTATTAAAAACATTTTAGTTCCGTTATTGAATAATATTTAATTTTCATTATTATTCATTTTTAAGACACCAATCGTAGAGATAGATATTGGCGAATATGAAGTGCAAATAAGTTTAATGTGAGTAGATGAACGTGTGTCGTCATTGTTAATAACTAATGTAGATTGACTCTCATAAATAGGTATTTATTAATATCTCAATATCCATGTCAACTAAGGAACCAAAAGCTTTACATGGGATCTGAACCAAGTAGAACTGGTCTGATTTTCAGGCAATTGGCCAGCCTGACAAACAGTCCTCTTTCCTACACAACATCTGAGACTTAACTACCACCCAAAATGGACACAACATACATCTCTAGTAATGCCCACGTGCGGAGGCCATGGGATAACTAAGCATAACATTATCTATAATCTCCTCCAAACTTTGTTCCCAAGTGGTTAGGTTATAGAACTTAGTCGCCAAAGAAGAATAAAATACGTTATTTTAACCAAATTAAATAAGACTATAAAAATATTGTGTAATTAGATGCATTTATTATAAACTTTTAACATTTTAATAAATGCATTACCACATAAATGTGTAGTACATTTCTAAGAATAAAACATTTAAAAAATGTAATAAATTAATTACATTCACAAATACAATTTATTCTTTATTTATACTCTTATTTTATAACTGTACAATTCTAATGTGGTTTCCTTCTAGGGTATTTGTTCCCTGTTTACAAACTAACTTAAACAATTCTAAATGGGATGTGCATTAAATATTTTTCTCAAAAGTGCCAAAAACCCCTTTAGTAATCACTTCAATAATATTTCCTAAATTAATAAATAAGATTCTTTGAAGCCACGTTCTTCATACATGATACATTTTAAAATTCTAATAATTCAGTAGTTGCCTTTTTTGCGTGATATTATTTAGTAAATCATGCACTTAAGGCATTCATTTGTTTGAAGAACTGTTCTATTTTGGTAATATGAATATTTAACATTTTTATAGATCACTAACAAAAATTAACTCCATAACAAGGAAAATACTTCTTAAGACTTCAAAAAGTATAAACATAACCATACATTGTATAATCACTGTTTGTATACAACTGTTCGTCTAACTGAGGTATTAAACTTCAAATTATTGTTATTTTTTATCACTATAGTATAGAATATTCAGTCAAACAAAATTGTTTTATTTTAACTCATAAATTAATTTATTTTCATAGCAAGTTAAAACATATTGCACGAATTATAACTAGAGACGGCCCTAGTGGTACACTGATGTAGCTCTGAAACTTAAGATCACAGTCTTGTGGAGATTGGAAAGTCTGGAGCGTCTATGATAGACGGTGTTCAGGTTTAATGTTGAGTAAGAGATAGAACTGAGTATGAGGCTTGTCTATTAGATGAAGATCAGAACTATATTACATGGTTTGGACTCCACTTAGAGCTGTAAGTCTCAGAGCCCTTAAACGCATTGGCTAACAATATTTGGCTCTTTCTAAGTCGGTGGGCAATTGACATTAAATATTACTAAAGAATAATATTTTTTATGCATTAAATTATATTTAACAATTAAAGTAAAGTTGTATTTACATGACTATTATAATGTATAATTAATGACTTGAATGAATATTAAACATATTATTTCAATATGTATAAATCATTTAATCTAAGTTGTAATAAAACTATGCGCAATATAACAATACCTTACAGATAAAAAAATCCCTGTTTTATAAAAGTGTAACAATAAATTTCAGAATTCAGTTGGGATAGGAGAATGTGTGTCAATGAAGAGCGATTAGTTGCACAATCAAAACTATTTGCCATGAACCAATAAACTCCATTACAAGCTCCATTGAAAACACCATTCAATTTGCAAACCTATACCTTTATTGAATAATACACTGGCGGATTAGTTTGCAGGTAATTGGTTTTTTTTTATTGCTACTTCCTGAGAAAGTAGTCTAGACAAGTATAAGATTGAATAAAGTTATCTTTCATAATATCAAAATATTTGTTGGGTATTTTAGATTTATTGTTCTTTTGAACTAAACTTAAATGATTATATTATAACATTTTTAGTTTAGTTTTTAGTTTAAAAGGGGATATGTAGTTGGTCCAGCCAACCCTTGCAACGAAGCCTAAGGCTTTTTGTGCCAATCCCGGTGCCTAATCGTCGTAAAGCTGGCTGCCCCTGACCAAGTCAAGGAGCTTCTTCACTAGACTGGTAATTTCCAACTGTCCCGGAGGTGAGCCTTCAAAAAGTGCCCTTCTTCTGGCACCAAGAGCCTCACACTCCAGGACAATGTGTTCTGCCGACTCATATTATAACATAGTTACATACATAATCATATTGAAATTACGTCATCACAATTTTTAAACAACCTAAATAAAAATATTATATTACATTGTTGCTACATTGATTATTAATTCAATCAATTAATATTATTACATTAGAATGAGATAGTTTATTTATTTACTGCCCCACTTGACTTCATTGTTCTCTTACAGCGAATGCAGGAATTATGAGTAGTTTGGAAATGCTATAGCCAAAGTTGATACGATGTAGGCCATCCGCATTCATAACAGCGTCACGTCACCCATTTATGGCACGTTTCGGTTCTTTAAATAACCACTTTTCTTTAAGGTTCAAACACCTGTTTTATGACCTAGTTGTTTGATGTAGTATTTTTGGCAACACCACGTGTCAGAGCTACTTTGAAATGCCTCTCAATACGCTTTTGTCAAGTTTAAGCAGTCATTAAATGAAATAAAACAATTTTTTAGTGGTCTTATAGTTTTCAATGTATTTAAAAATTTAGAAGAGTTTATACATAAAACAGTTAGTGAACTAACGTAAAAATGCATATTACATTTTTTAGAACTGTTCAATTTCAAACCAACAATGAATAATAACTTTTTGAAATATTTTATAAGGAAAAACATAGAAATAAAACTACTTTTATTTCATTACATACACCTACTAAATAAATAAGGAAATATTTTGTTTATTAATGTTTTGAATAGAGTTATATTTTAGGACTTTAGAATTATTGTATTACGACTTACAATGTAATTTATAAATCCAATGTAACCCCAATTAAATTACATACTTTATATTATACAATGTAAAATATAAAGTAAAAATATATTTGTAAAAGTAGTAGGTTGAGATAAGAGAATGAATATCAATGAAGAGCGATTAGTTGCACAATCAGAACGATTTGCCACGAACCAATAAACTAAATTAAAAGCTCCATTGAAACCACCATTCAATTTGCAAACTTTAAACTATTCATATTAAGTTAATGATGAATTGACAGTGATTTATAATTGTTTATAATTATTGAATTTTTACGCGCTTTATTATTTATTTAATGCAATTTACTCTTGTATTAAAAAAAGTCACTAATATTTTACGGGATTGCGATATATAAACCAGATATTCAGTCATCACTATTTAATATCAGATGGTAAGATTTATTACGTGAGTAATTTGTGTACAAGTTATAAGTGATATGAATCTTAGCAAATATGTGGATCATGACGTAGAGTGTTTTGATATCGATATCAGACTAAATATGAAGTAAATATGTTTCCGAAAATTTAAACTCCTAAAATTCACAAATGGTAATAAAAATAATAATAGTAAAATTAAGTTGTTCACTAGTGTTAAGAACTGAATAATTTACAAACTTAACAATAGAACTGAATTAATTTATAGTGAAGTAATTAGTAAAAATTAAATCCTACATCTTTGCAGTTTGAAAAAATTTATTCAGGCTGTAAAAATGATTCATCTCAAGACATTTATTTTAAGAATTATAAATGTTTTTATTTATGCTGTGTAGTATGGTAAAAGTTGTACATTATACTTATTATTTATGACAGATTTGTGGCAAAGAGCGACGTTTATGACTGAAAATTACAGCTTATTTAAATCAGGGTACGGTAGCTGTGAATGTGAACATTTTAAAGTAAATTAAGTTCTTCAACGTAGAGATAAACATCTTATATTTACTTCAAGAACTGCACGGATTTTGAGAGTTTCGAAGGATTCGCGACAGATGTTTTTTGGTTGGAGGTAAGCAAGACTGCTAATCGCTCTTTTGCAAAAATTAAACTGTGCAAAATTAAAATATTCTTTCGGAAGTGCTTATCCACAAGTTGAGTGCATTTCGTATGAGGGACTTAATATATAAATAATAGGCTCTCCTTGCAATTATTGGACCTGCATACTTTTATTAAAATACACTTCTAGCCATAGTCTCCAAATTCATAAATTAGTTCCATAATTGTTGATCCATAATCCATAATCAATATAGGTTGAAACAACCATTTGGCCGATTTTTTTACCTTATATTATCAATTTATATCATAAAACTAATAAGATAAAACAGTTTAAGTCCGACATCAATACATTGTTTCATAAATTTTAATTTCAATAAAACTGGCACTTTAATTCCAAATTAGAACACCAGTAAGAATTACGTATAAGAATCAAGGTAAAGTTTTCCTCCTCAAACAATACTAAACGATCCAAGTTTCACAAAGAAACTTGGACATACCATTGAAAACCTTTATTGTTTTTCTTTAACTTTACAAATTTAATAAGTTTATGACTGACGGAAGTTTTTCTTTTTTCAGCTTCTGTGTTAGAAATCTCAAAATCTGACATATTCATATATATGACAGATATGTCATATATATATATATATATATATATATATATATATATATATATATATATATATATCTGACATATATATATATTTAAAACATGTTTGGTACTTAATTTCGATATTAAATATCTACTAAAAATTTGCTTTCTAGTTAGTTATATGGTGTATATTGACTGCCAAAAGGGAATACGTTTCCAAACATACTGGAGGCACAGGTAAAAGACAAAGAACGGTGTTTCTTATACAATGTAAACGCATTTTTAATAACGATACTTTTACCCTAGTTCCTTTTAAAACTATCAACTTATAACTATCTAGAAACATACATTAATATCTCACCAAATACTAAAATATAACATGCTTAGTTCATTTTATAGAAATTATTTGCCACCTTATGTTTTTTAAAGTTGAAAAAAATAACATATTTGTCTTCATAATGCTATAGTTTTAAAATATTTTCTTCAATCTTATCTACTTCTGTTCCATATTTAACTGTTGCATACCTTTTTCATTATACTATTATCTAATAATTTTTACTTTTAGCAGCCAATAATCAGTCCAAATTTACTCTCATACAATAAAATATGTTTTAAAAATTAATAAACTTTTTCAATTAAGTGTTTAATTAAATTTATTTATGGGAATTCTAATTACTTATAATACTTAGAGGCATCTCTGCTACATAATGAACCTTGCCTACCATTCTTTAAAATAATATCTTTAAAATAAATATTCTTTGATTTTAAAAGTACTAACAATCACAGAATTTTGAGCTAAAAAATACGTTTATTTCAATTTAGTCTTACTCTTATTAAGAATATTTAGACAAAATGCTTCATTTTACTTAAAAATGGTAAACAATAATATATACAATAACTGACTATTGTGGTCTTCTAGTTCTACAAATCACATCTAAATCCAAGCAGGATGAAAGGTTTGTGTGCCGAAGCAATCTGGTGAACGCTATTGGTGGTATCTTAGCTACTTAAGGGCCTTTCTTAAGGACTAGTCTTAATAGGGCTGGAGAAAAACAAAGGACTTACCCTGATCATCTAGGTTACGAGTTAAGGGTTGGAATAATAGGCCATACTCATTAAAACCTATGTTACAGGATTGTCTGTCATATAAAAACAAGCAAATAATGCAAATAAGATGTGCATCACGATCCGTTTTTCTGTAAGTGTGTTAAAATGTGACGTTTAGTAAAATCTAAATTGATCAAGAACTGTTCAAAACACAAAAACTGTATTTCTGACGAAAGATTATGTGATTGTAACTTATACTACGATAAAAGAAAGCTGCATGTCTTAACAATTTTTAAAAGCTGTGTACAATTTCTAATTTAAAATAAATTTATAACACCACAATCAATTTTATTTCTATTTTTAGACTTTCTAAAAATCGAAAGCAGGAAACAGATAGGAAACTGATCAGATAACGTACACAAACAAAATAGTGCAGTATTTGCTTGTTTGACCTGACAAACAACCACTAAAATATTGGGCAATAGAAGCTGATCACCGTACATCTATGTATAACGCTGACTGTACTCTCTACCATGTTATAAAGAGTGAGAGTAATATATTTTTTTTATTTGAAGTACATGTGTAGAAATGCTCTGATTGCAAATGAAATGCAAAAATACTAGCTAATTTTTGTTGATAATTGTTATCTTAATTTTTTAACTTAGTTTATAATATAATAATTATATATTTCCTATGAGGGGTATTTAACTCATAAATGACCTGGAACAGTACATTTTTTTGACAAAAAATAAAATTATAAATAAACAAATAAAAATATATGCTAAAATAAGTTTAGTTATATTCTTTACTTTTTTTATAGCTTGAGATAATAATTATCTCAATTATTGATGTTGAGGTAGTTTTTTATATTTTGTGTTAATATATTGAAACGTTTTGTAGTATATTATTTATTTGCACATTCACATATTTTCAGCAATCTTATTTTAGGCTTTTATTATGTATATTGTATGAATTTCGTATGTTTTTTTTTTTTTAATTTCATAGTTATAAATGATGCATTTTATTAAAAAATTTTCCTTTGGCAGTTAATAGCCTTTTCTGATTATGTCCTCCACGTCCAATAATTTTTAGTTATGGTTTTAGAGGTGAAAATTACAGTTCTCCCTAGCTAATAATACTATGATCTCAATACTTTTGAAATATAGTATATTTGTATTAGTTTATTCTATGTCAATCTTTGTATTACGTATTAGAATTCATACATTAGTATACATAATTATGCAAATTCCATTCAAGGTTACAGTTTTTGTGACTTTCTCTAATTATCACCATTTATCTTTATAATTATAACTATCAGGAATTAAATGTTCACGATTGTCAAAAGTAATGCAGAAAGAGATGTTTTAAATTCCGTATTAGTTTGTTCAATGTGAATATAAATAAATAACATCAATTTTACTTGACATCAATTCTTCCATTTTAATTCAAAATTATTTGATAATTAAAACCCTTCAGTTTCTAAGGACATATCTACATTGAGGGTGAAATACTCAATATTTATTTGATATTTTATCACCCTGTAAAGAATGTTGACAGCATATTGAAAAAGGGAAATTGTGTACTATTTTTTGTAAATCGTTCATCCCTCGTAAATTGCTCAGATAAATGTAACTGCTCCGTTAAGCAAAGCTTTCTAACGAGATTTTCTTTAATGTTTTTTCTTAGATTCACTATTTATTTTAGTTTTTATACCATGTAATACTCAATTCAAAGTGTTGTTATTTTTTGATACTCTATTTAAATTAAAAGATTGATTTAATTATTGTCATAAGCATAGTATTATAATCCGTGCTTAATCAGGTAAATTTTTAATAGTTAGTTATGATAGAAATTGATATATCAAATCCAAAAACGATGCACTTACTAATCACGTAATCTCTGGAACTACAATACATATTGTGATTAAATTTGATGGGAATTTATTTTATTACTATTATCATTATTTATTATTTTTATCTTAGAGACCCACTTAGAGAGGATTTTTCAAAATTCAATTTCTAAAGGGCAGTAACTGCCCCCAAAATATTTAAATTATTCCATAAAAGTAAAATTGGCAGTATTTTACTTTTATAATTTGTTTCAAATAGCTGATACAAAAACGAAAATATGACACAAAGGCCTATCTAATTCAAATCAAATCAAATACTTTATTAACACATAATATTTGTTACAATTATAAATTTTATTTGTACATATTTTGTGCCTTGTCAAATTAACTATAACTACTACTAATATAATACTGTATCAATTAATTAATATATAATAATCTTGTACTACAGACATGTGAGGTAGTCGAATGTATGAAATAGTTGTAACTTTAAACATTCAAAATATATATATTTAGGCATACATTGAATAATGTTGCCAAATGGATCAAACTGTTATATATAAATTAAAATAATTTAAAACGAACAAAACTTGGCACTTTCCATATTAAGATAATCCTTTACACTGTAGAAGGCATGCGAAAGAAGAAAGGACTTTACTAAATCTTTAAATTTTGAAATGTTGTTTTCTTTTTTAATTTTTAGTGGAAATTTGTTAAAAAATTATAATCCCATATAAGCTGGGCCTTTTTCAAATTTTAATGTCCTACGATTTGGGTAGCATAGTGCTTCCCTGTGCCTTGTATTTTATGAATGGAAATTTCCTATTTTTGCCTCAGCGTGAATCAATATTTTTGAATGGTAAAATTAAAACCTCAAATATATAAATGGAATGAATGGTCATTATTTTATTTTCTATAAACAGGTTTTTACGGAATGAGAGTCAGTGACGTCGAAAATTATCCTTAAGATCTTTTTTTGACATCTAAGAACTCTTTCCAGAGAGTATGAACCTCCCCAGATAGCCAATCCATAGCGAATTTGGTTTGCTTTGGGAAAATTTTAGTGTGATTGCACAACTCTTACATGACTGCACTATTTTGTACATGCCTAAGTAGACCTATATGAATTTTTGGGATACAAAACGTTGTTATCTAGTGAAAGTTTAGCAGACTGATATTTTTTATGTATGTGATTTTAGCTAAAATAACCGTGGAGAGAAGGGTAACCAAGCTTTGAGAAGTATCTCCGTAGCGAAGCAAGGGATGTTGGCAATTTATTAAATTATTTAACTGTGAGTTATTAAAATAATATATAAACAAATTGCATAGTTAAATAATACTAAATACGAAGAGTAATATTCGATTTTATTAAAACACAATACTAATTTGGGTTTAGTTCATCTACACGAATTCATAGTAATATGATTCTTACTGGTGTATCAAACAATCCGTAGTAATGCAATATACTCAATTTCAATTATTTCAATTATTCAATATTGTAAATCAATATAAGGATTTCAATTATTCAGCCCCATCAGAACGATAAAATGGATTGATTCAATTTGTAGTTTCATGTTCTCCCTTAATTATCGCTTGACAATGAACGTTTATGAGAATATTACAAAATATTTATACCTCTTGTATTCAAAATAATCTATTGTTCATACTATAGTTTATAAGCTTTTATATTTGCATAAAATATTTATTGGTACAAACCTCAAGAAATGACCAAAAATAACAAATAAGTAATGCCACTATAATTTTTTTACATCATTAATATAGTAATTTGTTTTAGTAACTACAATATTGTTTTATGCCATCTAAGATATTATAAATTAAAAATAATACAAAACCTTGATATAAACTCACAATTTAGGCTCGCAATAGGACATTGGTTTAATATTTTTGTTGACGTTGTGATTAAATTAACTATATTCTGTATCTTACCAACTAAATGTAAGTTAGCATCTTAGTAAGTTGTGTCAACATTCCTAATTAAACTTCGAGGTAATTAGAGACAATTTACTATCATAAAGCGTAATTTTTAACGTATTTTTACAGAAAAAGAAAGCCTTTGACTGTACTTATTTACATACCTTCAATAATATAAATTTTTCCGTAATAGTAAGAAAATATGTATATACATATCGTGCACACCAAATTGTATCTTGAGTTCAAAAGTAAGAGAGAGGCCTGAATGTCTTGGAACTTGTTATAAACTATAGTATTGACACCTTATTATTGGTAGCTATCCATGATCGTTCTGGGTAGCATCCCGCAATCAACCTCGGTATCTACACGTGATAAAATTGAATATTGGGTGACCCCATGACCCACCCACCTATACTTGTACAGTAGTATTGGCCCAACCGTGTGGTTGTATGGGTGTGTACCCATACAAGTATGATGTTATTCAATACCCACCCAACGGTTGCCATGGTATGTCCCACCCACCTACAACTGTCCACTACGGAAGTATCTACCCACTCTTATAAAAACCTTAGAACATTGTTTTTTAAAATGATAACCATCCCTAAAACCTCCAAAGTTTAGCTGGAGTTTTATTTTTATAAAACATAATACTACAAATTTCAACGAAATTAAGTCAAATTTATTCACGTTTATTTCTATTAAAAAAAAGGTACTTTTCTATATTTTTTCTTTAAAATGTTGTGGGAGTATAGGACTTCTAAGAAACTGTAAATATAAAGATAAACAAACTATTTGTGCGTGTTTTTACATACGAAATATATATAAAAAAAAAAAAAAAAAAAAAAAAAAAAAACGAAAAACTCAGTTCATTTCATCTACTTCCAAACTATCTTCAGAAATAATATGTGGCATATTATACAAACTTACCGATAAGTAAAACTAATACATACTAATACATAAGTAAAAATGTTCATTTCCTCATCTTTTAACCCGTGAGAGTTCGCAAGTGTGTGGAGCGCTCACCCGGCATTGTTTTTATGACTGTACACCGTTATTTATGAAGACAAACTGTTGCCCTTTAGTGTACCTTTCTAAAAACTATTAATAAACACTTAGTCATGTATGTCAACACCCTTGACTTCCTATCCCCCTCTCTAGACTACCTTCTCTATGGCCGGTGAGCAGCGCGCTCAGTTGCGAGCAACTAGTACGCGTGTTTTTTAGAGGTTATATGAAAGTGCGTCGTTACATATCTCCAGTTTTTAGTAATACATAGTGTTGTATATATCGTTACATATCTCCAGTTTTCAAGAATATGCAATAGATAGTCTCTGAGAGTTTTGTACACACTTTTGGATGTTGCAGGCATCAACAGTCAAATTATATACCAAATGAACACTGGTAATATCATGCCTCGCCGTGAGTTCTTAAAACAACTATCTCAAGACCTTATAAGAAGGCATCTTTAAGAAAGATTGACCAACCCAAGACTACGCCCTGAGCTAAAGCACTTGAAGAGCGACCTCACCAGGCTGTTGACCGTGAGAAGTGTGCCTTCTGCCCAAGAAAAATGAACAGAAAAACCAAAGTTCGTTGTGTGAAATGTGCAGTAGCTATTTCCATACAGCATACTTGCGGACAGCATACTTATGCAATATGCGCACAATGAAATAACAATAATGGTGCAAGTGATTACGATGACTAAAATTGTAAGTTATTAAATATTATATTAATTATTTTATTAATATTATATTGTACTATTTAATGTTATGTAAAATATGTTGTATTTTATTTAAAACCCTATAAAAATAGAGACGCATTAAAAACCCCAATAAAACAGAAAATTCTGATTAAGGTCTTTAAAAAAATAATTATATATAAGAAAGAAATGCTTGGCTGAAATAATAATGGCACACTAGGTCCCTCAGTGTATAAGCTATTAGATTTGTATTGTAGAGGCTCAGGAGTTTATAAAATGTCGGGTCGGTTTTGTAAAAGTAAAGATCCATCATTCTACGGCGAGTATTGTTTCTGTACTACTTTCATAAGTACGATACTGATCCTTTCCATTTTATAGGGTACGATTAGTAGATTGTACTGTAGCTGATCTTTATCAAGAGTTTTTACAACGACTCTTTTATTCTAGTAAGTATTTTGATTTGAAGTATATTAAGATATAAGGTTATATAAAATGAAAATTCTCGACTTTTTTCTTTACAGTTATTTAACATAAATAAAGGTTTTTATACGTTAAAATATTCGTCTGTCTGGGTAACACAGTTAATTTATTTTACAATTTCACTTTGAATAATATAATGAATAAACGTGAAACTGGCACATAAATTATAATTTTACTCTTGCGTCGTAAACGTTATTAGATCATAAAATAATTAGTACTTCTCTGCATGAAAATATGAGAAGAGATCATTTAATTTAATGCCTGAGATTTTATGTCTTTATTTTATTTTTAATCTCATGGGATATATTACTGCTAAAAAGAATGGACTACCAGATGAAAATGAAATACTTTAATGAAACTATTTTCTACACAAATCATGATATTATTTTGATTAAATAATATGTTTATTGATTAATATAGTATTATATTTTGAAAAATTGTAGTATTTGCCAACTAGTAATGAATGAATGAACATACATATATTTTTGGAGATTTATAGCATAAACGCAATCATAGCGTTTATTTTTTATGATCGAATACTTATGAACTGTAAATTTAAATGAAATGTTGAGGAGCTGATTACATAATGGAAGTTAAGGAGTCGTGGTCTTGTATTGGAATAAATTTAATTGAAAAAACACATAATTTTTATTAATAAATAGTAAAAAAACCATCAATACTATATTTTATTACTTAGATATGAAATTACCAACCGTTGATTATTAAGAGTGTGCAGAGGCTGTCGGAAATGTTGGTTTTAATCCCATAACAATTATTATATCCTTATTTATTGACCAAAAGTTGTGTATGAGGTGTCATTTTAAACATTATCATCTTGTGCATAGGGTTTGCTTTTGATATTTTGAATACATACGCTAGTTTTGAAAAACAGTTGAAGATTAAACCTTTAAATTGTGTATTTGTTTTATTTTTTCTATAAAACTAATTAGGATTTCGCAAAGTGATTCCAACGCGTAATTCCATTCTTGATGAAATGCAATTTGTCTGGAAATATCCGTTAAAAAAATACTTGTAACTAATTAATTTGGATACGCGTGATCGTATGGCCGGTTCGAAAACAACATTGTCTTATTTTATTAAAAACATGGCCGACACCCTCTGCAGACTCTTAAGAAGCTGAATATAGAGATGTTGGGGAATATAAGGGTAGAATGGGTGTAGTAACTGTTACTAACTAAAGTTGACTGTTGTTATATTTTATTAAGAAAATGGGCAAATAGCCAGGACAACTAAGGGGCGGGAACGCAGAGTTTTACATATGAATATGAACAACGAAGTGATGGTTTTTAGCTGTTTCTTACTCTACACAATAGCTGGACCCTGACAATTCTCCAATACGGAAACACTAGAAGTCTAGTGATGACTATGTCGAAAGCAACTATATTATTTTCGGAAGTGCTTACCCACAGGGCGAGTTTTTTTTCGATGAGGGATACAATCAGTGCATTTCACAATGAGGCTCTTCTTGCTGCTGTTGAACTTCTTAACATTTATATACTTTTAATGAAAAACACTTTTTTCCCTAGTTTCTAAATAGGATACTAAATTTGGGTCCACAATTGTTAACTTAGTGTTGATCAATCATTTGGCCGTTTTTATGTTCTTATATTTTTATTTCGTATCATATATAAAAATGGCTTGACAAATTTGTAAAATCCCGATATCAATAAATCATTTTCTAATATTTAATTTCCGTATAATTAATTAACACTTTTAATGAAAATTTAAATCTTCACTTAATAAGAGCGGTTATAAATTAAGGTTCATTTTTCCTAGTCAAATAATACCAAACTATCTCAGTTTCACGAAGGAAACTAGAACGCACCATTGCACTCTATAGGTTTACAATACGCCAGTGGTTTTATACTTAAAAAAAGCAATCTGCTTGATTTATTTGCAAATAATTGCTTTTTACGCCTTTTATTCCTTCTGTAGTCTGTAAGAAAAAAATATTTGACTGCAAAATCTTACAATTGTACTATATCTTCTTCTTTCTTTCTGTTCCTACTTCATATTCATCTGTTGTATAATTTATATTAATAAAAAATATATATAACAATTTTAAATTTTAATTACTAATAACTAGTAAAATTTACTCTCATGCAATAAAATAATGTGAAACCGATTATTTAATTATTCCAATGAACATTGTTTATTTATGTGATTTGTAATTGGTTATAATTGTTAATAATAGAGACTACATTTGAAAATAATCAAAGGTTCCTAGCATTAATTTTTACATTATTAAAATAAAGGTTACACTAACACTATAATAATAAAATTACTATTAGTCTGAATATTTTTTTAGATTTTGTAATACAATTAATTAATGATCAGTTTGTTTTACTTTGAATATAACTAAAAGAAAAATTGCTTGATTTCACTTTGAAATAATTACTTGAAATAAAACATTTATATATTTCTCACACCCAATAATAAAATTTTCTAGATCTACAAATCGCAGCTTTATTTAACGAGATAGGGAGTCTGTGTGCTCAAACAATCTGGTGAATAATGCTGGTGATAACTTAGCTACAGTAAGTGCATTCCTTAAGAACTTGGTCTTAATAGGGTTGGAGCAAAACAAAGGACTTACCCTAATCCTTGAGGTTGTGTGTCGACAGTTGGACTAACATGTAATCCTCATACAAAAACATTTTACTTGATTGTTTTTATATAAAATTTATGAGAGCTTATGTTTTAATAAAAGTAAATTTTACGTATTAAAATTGTCTAAAAATAGAAGCTGTGTAGATATTTATAATTTACATGAAAGAAATTTTAAAAATCAACTGGTATTCGTATTTGAGTAAAAGTACAAATTTGCAGAATGCGCAAAGTATATTATAAGAAATCTAACAATATACATTAAAAAAACGTATAATAATAAAAATGGGGAAAACGATATTCAATTCTTGACAATATACGGTAGTAAGCCAGGACTTGACTAGAGGGTTCCGACGTTATAGGAAGATACCGGAGTCAAAAACATCGGGCGTGGCGTGGCTGTCCCTTGGATGAGTGACCATCTGAGCGATCCCGTCCTTGCACGCAGCCTGCCTGCCCGGTCACTGGTGGTTTGCGAGTCACACTTAAGCCGTTGGTCCCCAGGTTAAGTGCTCGAAGAGGGCTTCTTAGCCCTAACTCTACCATGTAAAATAAGCCGATCTTTAATTTTAAAATTTTTTTAAAACAATAACTTTGTGGCCTTATTTACGGCTTATAAAGATTTAATTAGAAGAAAAACACATTTAGTGATGATATTTAAGAATTCTCTGTTATTTATATATCTCGAAATTGAAATGCAATATATTATTGATTTGCTATAAAATATCAGTAATTTTCATCGTTAATTTTTCTTATCGATAACTGTTAATTATTTTCAAATGTTTAATAATTTACGATTGTAAAATGAATATTTTTTCTCTTGTATATACATATGTTATAATAAAATACGTATTTTTGAAATAATGTTTCATAGTGAATTTATGAATTTAAATTTAGAAAATATTAACAATTTCGTAAATATCAAAAGCAGATAAACAGACAGGAAACGGATCGGAAAAGCAAACAACAAATACGTAGCATTTTCTTGTTTTGACTTGACAAACAACCCCTAAAATATTGGACAGTTGAAACTGGACACAGAGCTATTGCTGTAGATTACGTAAAAGCTGTACAATTTACCACGTCATAACCTTACTGTACTATACAGATTTATGTGTTTTTTTCACTTAAAGTAAAACTATTTAATTTTTCTAACAATTAAATAGTTTTAATATATTTTGTAATTTTATTAGTTTATAATATAGTAATGTATAACTTTAAAACTATCCCATATAGGGTATCAAAACAATATATATGATAAAACAATGTTATTTGTATATAAAAGTTAAAATATATATATGTATATATTTACTATAAATAAATCAATAACTAAAAGTAAATATAAGTTAGATTAAAACTTTGTAAATCTGACGGACGCCTTAGATCGCTCGTCCGTTTCAACACCGACGGAGATTCGGTATTATTCCGTTAATAGGCCATGACTGTATTATTATTTTATGTCGTGTAAATGAAGTGCCTTAAAGTCATTAAACAATTATATGTTATGTAAAAACAAGTTATATGAAAATTCACATACCCCTATAACAAGTCAAATTATAACAATAAACACTTGCAACACATAACCACTCTAAAACCAGGAAAGTAAAATTGGAGTAAGCTAACAAACCTTGTAAAAAAATCGAGGGATAAGGGTTAATGTAATGCAATATTTATTTGAATAAATATTACACAGTAACGATTGTTGACAGAAGATCTCAAAAGGCAAATCTTTGACTACGATTTACAAACGCCATCCCTCGTCAAATGCTCAAAGAAATGTAATTTCTCCTTTAAAGAAAGCTTTTAGGAATTTAATTCCAAATTAGTTTCTTTACATTACACTATTGATTTTTGTATTTATATATAATGTAATATTCCAGTCTAAAAGTTATTTACAATTTGATATCCAAAGGATTGTAAAACATAAAGTTAATTATTATTCGTATAATCTTAAATTTATAATTTGTGTTCAATTAAGCATTATTTATATTTTCTTATACAATATTATATAAATTAACTGTTATTGAAAAAATTTAAATGCACAGTGCATAGATGCAAACATAAAAATCATGTCAGCACCAGTGGCACCTGCTCTTGGGGATAGTGTTGGGGATATTTTAGGTGGTAGGTTCTATGTTTGGTCTTTTTCATACCGACATGGCGTCCGCTCAATGGTTGCTATCAACGTGGTCACTACAAGGTCCAATGTTTAATATTAGGCTTGTCAGTTAGTTAAAAATCAGATCATTACTGCATGGTTCAGATTCCACGTAAGGGTGTAGGCATTCGATATATGAGAATCAGATTTAAATAATAGTCTACCGGACACATTGAGTGATGTTTTATTGAATAATCACATAGTAAAAATTATGATTGTGTTTATACTCTAGTGAACAGAAATGTGACACTTTCTGGCATATTAGCAGATCCATAAAATACCTGTGAAATCCAGAGTATCAGGATTTCACTTAATTATTGAACCCACCGGAATAACTGAATTTATTTATAAAACACCTAATATTTGTAGTTTAATTTTCCACTAAGAGCCAACTCTCATTCGTGTGTTTTGTTTACTTATTCACAATGAACACTTATGTAAATATAACAAAACATTTCTCAAACTTTAATATAAATTATTCTTGATTGTTTACGCAATATTTTCAACATCTCGTATTTACACAACTAAAACTCCTTCTCATAATAATTTGGTTTCAAATTAAAACAACAAAGATGTTTGGAGGAAGGCTGAAACAGGACCTTCCCGAGGGCAGAAAAACCACGAATCATCATGAATAGGTACCTTAAAGTGTTAGTAAATGTAAGTTGTGCTACTTTTATTTAATATCATTGCGGTAAAACAGTGTGTTTTAGAGACGTTTTATCCCCAAATAATGTGTGTTTTTCAATATTTTATTATTTAAAATACTGCCTTTTGAAAGGACATGGCTTTGATATATTCAATAACCAATAGTTTTTTCGTATGTAAATAATTTATATTGTTTATGATTTTTAGTTTATCGGGGTTATGTTTATAAATTTTGACTAGTCTTAAGTCTTAAATATTTATGTTAAGACAGTTGGCAATGTACTTTATTTTTTTTTCTGTAAAGATTTTTAGAGGGAAAATTTTGATACTTCTGGGAAACTCTAATTACGAGGTAGTCCAAACTTTAGTTTCTGTATTTACGTACACATTATGCATAACATGGAGAATGGGTTTTACATTTTATCTACTTTACTAAATGTTAGAGTTATATAAAGAAATTACTAAGAATCGAATATAAGTAAAACAGAGTCGAAAGGTAATATGTTTATTTCGTGCTTGCATATATTTCAAAAATTAAAAAAAAGTCCAGCAAACACTAGTTAAGGTCGGGGTAAACAAAAATAAATATTAGAAATAAGAGGTTGGCTGGAATGAAAATAACACAATAGTTTCCTCGGTCTATATTATATTTGTATTGAAGTCGCTCAGTAGTTTATAAAGTGCCGGGGTCGCTTTCGTTAAAGTCTATACTTTTCCATCATTGCAGAGCGCGCATTGCTTCTGCCCTACTTTCATAATGCTGATACTGATCTCTTTCAGCTTCTAAGGCAGCATTAATTGTTTAATACCGCAGCTGCTCAGTTTTAGCAAGGACTACTTTATTTCAAGAAGTATTTTAATTTTAATTATATTCATAATAATTATTTTACGTACTATTTACTATATATACATATTAGTCTGTGTTTTATTATGTTCTATATGTATTAAAGTGTTGTTTTGACAGAGTAACATTCCGTTTTTTTTATTTTAATTACACCCCTAGTCATATGATCGATGAACGTGCACCTGAACATAAAACGTAATTTTAATATCACTACACCAACGTTATTAGATCGTTAAAAGTTATTACTCTCCACGGTATTATAAATTAACAAGGAGTTATTACATTTTTATTAACACTTGGGTGTTCATACGTTAATTTTTTTAATTCAAATTGATGAGGTAAAATACTGCTAATGAGGATTGAGTAGAACCATTGATATTAAATAGTATAAAAACATTAGTTTTACAAACAAACTATGATATTTTATTAATTTAAATTTATATCATTTAGATAACATATATTAATTATGCACTTTCTATACGCCCCTGTAAATACGATTTCTTGTTGAAAAAGTGGTGATATATGATTAAAAATCTTTTAGGCGGTTGATCTTAACCACAGAAAACTCGTTTTAACCGAAAATTGAAATTTAGTTTTTATGCGATTAAGAAAAAATCTACTTTTTAAAAATCTGAATTTTTAAATGTTTTAAAACGTTATTTGTTTTTTAATTATGAACACAGATATATCATTTGTATTTTAATATAATCAACTTTTAGGCCCGAGAAATAAATTGTTCAGTACTTACTTAACCAAACATAACCTAACTTTTGCTAACTATCAATATACTAAAAAAATCGTAATTTGCGTTAAATTCGGGTGCCTGGCCTCCGTAACGGTCTGGTAGCAGTCACCTCGTCGGGAATATGAGCTAAGACAAGCCACACCCCTAGTCTTAGATCATAAGACTAGGGCTAGGGCTAGTCTTATGAGCTAAGACTAGGGGTGTGGCTAGTCTGAGCTCCTAATAACATTGTGCGTATTTAATTTGTCACGAGTGTAGTTTTCTAGATATATCGATAAATAATTCTGGTAAACCAAAATCATTTTCAAATTCATGATCATAAAAATATTCCATAGTTTAAAAATAAATGAAAAAATCAAAAAATTTTTATAAATTAAAAATAATAGTTACATTTATTTTTTTGAATAAGTCGTTATTTCCACGAAATGAAAAGTATTTTTTCGTAACATATACACTCAATTCTTCCAACTGGTGATAAAGAGCAAGATTGGTGAGGAAACTAGAAAGTTCATAGTATTTAAAATGTTACAAAAATTCATAAAATAAATTGTTATTTCTAGAAACATGTTTAGTGATTAAAAATATGAGACAATTATAATGCATTGGAGTCAACCTAGGATAAAATAATGTACGTAGAAGATTTGGAACTATTTAGTACACAGTAAACCATATTATAATGTTTGTAACTTATTGCCTTTGAAGAGATTTAGATTTAAACGAAATTCTATAAGAAATGACTTGTAATAAAATAAATTTGGTTAAAAAACACACAAATCTAATGTTTAATAATGAAATAAAAATAGTTAAACATCAATATAGGGCCTTCTATATCATATTATTAAAAAAATTAAATATTCAATATTATAGTTGCGACGTCGATCTTGGAGATATAGGAGAATATATGAGGGGAGAATAAGTGAACGTTCTTACGTTGATTGTTTATTTGATTCAAAATAGGCCAATATGTAGTGATACTGAGGCATCTACATATTTTATATTGAATCAAAACCACGTAGTATTGGTATTCACCGAACTGTCTCTTCCCCTAAACAACGTCTTGACCCTAACAGTCAGCAAATACGGACATCCTAAAATGCTCTAATGGTGTTCACGTCGATGGTGACCATTGAGTGGACACCGTGTTAGTATTAAATTGATCTAGTTTGTAAGCCTTCAAATAAAATGTCACAATTATTTCAAAGCTATAAAATTGTAGATAACAAGTTTAAAATAAAACAAAATGATAATATTTATCTAAGTAATCAATATACGAAACAAAATTGGATTTCGTTATATTTAAAATCACTCTGCCATGAGCACAACTGTTTACTTAAAATCTACTAAATAGGTAACTGTTATAAATAATCAACATTACTTCCAATATATACAACCTCAGATCTGAAGGATATAAGTATTTAAATTTAACAATGTCCGACAATTTGAAAGTATTTTTTTGTTAAAGTGTGTATGAAAGCAAGCCAGTATTTCTACTGCGGATGCTCTCATTTTATATAAAACCTGTATCATGTTATGTTGCTAGTAAATAAGACCACACGTTTGTTGGCCATATTATTTAATATGGGACATACCAACATTTTAGGTAGAACTACGTTTTGTAATAAGATAGTCATTGCCTTATTTACATCACTTTACAAGCTAATAGTGGCATCTTGTTGATTATTCTATTAACATTTGCACCAGTTTTGTTTTTCTTCATTCAAGTAACTTATGTTACGTATGAACATTATTTATTCTTTGTATTGTGAAAGATATAAATTACTTGTATCTACCTATCTATTTTACTACCAATACATAAAATGTTCATGTTGATCTTGCATAATAAAACTAATTCTAAATACTTTTGCAAACCCACATTATTACATTTAATACAATAAGTAATTCAAGGAATATAAAAGAAATAATAACAAATATACACTTCACCAACTTTATACACAAAACATTAAAATAAACTACTATTGCTGTTTTTTAAGGTGATAACATTGTTTCAGTACTTAGTTCTTTAAATAGGATAAACGTTGCCTAAATATAAATTATGTGGGGAAAGAATTATAACAATATTTATAAACGAGTACTCAAATTAAATAAGACAGGAAACTCCAAACAAATATGTGTTACCAGGAAAAATTCCATTTAACTACAAAAACTGCTGATGATATTCGAGTACCTTGCCTTATTATATTGGTGTTTGAAAATGTTTATGTAATGGAGAGCTGGACAAAATGTTTTCTCAAAACAGCACCTATTTGTCATCGTAAGACTTGCATCTTGTTATTTTATACCAGATAACAGATTTGTTCTGTGTTATTTGTTTAAGTTTATATATACATAACAAACTAAATATTCCCATTTTAACAAATTAACATTAATGATATATATATATATATATATATATGTTTAAATAATTACTTGTATATTTAACACTTTCAAATACTTGTTTGGTAACTTTATTCTTCCTAAAAACTTTACTTTTACCGACGCTGTACAGGGTTTATTTATGGTAAGACAATAATTTAACTTCAATATTAGGCATTTACAAAACAAATTGGTAAATTGTAGTCTATGGTAAAATACATAAAGAATCTAAACATAGAAATAAATGGAACCTTTATATATTTGTTGAAATAAACATTATCCTTTACTTCAATACAACTGTTCATTTTACTATATAAAGTTAAATGAATGATACAACTAACTTCTTACAATACATTTTAATGGATGCAACAAAAATGCTAATAGTTCTTAATCTGTTAGTAAACCAGGATCTACTCGGAAAGATAACAGAAATTGCTATTACCTGGAGTATTGTAAAAGGTATATTTAATATGAAATGTCTTCGAAAAATATTGCAATAATATGTAAAACAGTCAAACACAGATGTGATCGCATCTTTTTGGAAACTCTATATTGCTGTCTCGTTTAAATTCGTAAACTGTAGTCATACAAATCGATATTTGTATCACTACTTTATGTTAACGTAGGACATTTCAAACAACAAAAGTTATTATTTATTAAATATAGTTTTTTCGAAAGTCCTATACAGTTTATTTAATATTTTTTTCTGTAATTGATTTTTTCATACAATTTACTGTGTGTTGTGTGATATTAATCATCATATTATTAATAGAATGGTAAAAAAATAGTTAAACAAAATATGATTTGGTATTTTAGTTGAAGACCTAAATTTAAACAAGACGTACATTTTATTTGTTTAGTTTAGCCGCCATAATTAAGTTTAAGCCTATATGTTAATTTTCCAGAATTTGAAATAGTAATAATTTATTTTTAGTTAATGCAAGAAGAGATTTTAAGAAAAAAAAACAGTCTATTTAGATTGATCATTTCATTGTCTATAATACGTACGTAAATAAACGAAATTACTTTTTTTTATTTGATATCATATTAGGAGAATGAACTTCCGACTGCTTAGTAAGCAAGCAAGTTTATAGTATTATTGCTAGAATAGTTCTATAAGTAACATTTTATTATTCGTGTTCAAGCAACGTGTTATTTTTCAAACAACTGTATATAACTTTAGAAGAACTTTATGATACATACGAGTATTATTAATAACTGTTTTATAAACTAAAAAATATAGTTTTGATGAACAATTATTTATTTTACTAATATTTTGCCAACAGAAGAAGTCAATAAACATCACAATATTTTTTTCCTAATTAACAGTTTGTCCTCAATTTCCTAACCACGTTTTATTTCTTTACAGTTGTCTTTATAGTTGTATATATATATATATATATATATATATATATTTACTTCTGGAAATATGTATAATACCAAATATGAATTATCTAAAAAATATTTCAACTTCAACAACCAGACAATAAAACTTCAAAACTCAAATTTTCTCTACATAAAGGGCCTATGTTATTAACAAAACCAAATATAAAATAAAAGACAAATATAAGTGATAAAAATTAACAAAATCATAGATTATAATATAAACAAATAAGATATTAAAAATATAATTTCCAAAAAAAAAAAAAAAACTTAATGAGTCTGCTAACTCAATTAATTGTTATTTTTAATTGTATTAAAGTTTCTGTACTGGTTCGTCTCTGCAAATAAGTTCGTCAAAGAGGGCAAAAAAGATTATTTTCGGTACTGGGATTTATTTATTTCTATTTTTATAAGAGAAACTTTTATTTAAATGAATATAGTACTACAAACTTAAACAACCATTGTAATTTTTTCCATCATTGTAAAATTTAACTTGTTTAAAGCGATTGATTGTTCTTCACATACAATATTTTCCACAGTTGAAACATAAAATTTTTATTTTTTTACGTGGGTATTTCAGGAAACCACGCCAGTGACAGTTTAGCCACAAAAGTAGTTAATATGTTAGCATCACTCACTGGATGTGTACCAATATTACTGCCACAAATATTATGACATGTGTACTGTTATTAATTGTCCCTGAATCTCATAACTAAAATGTTTTGTGATATTAGTTGTAATTCTAGAATGTCTTAAGTAATATACTGTCCAAAATGTTTTATTGTTCAAAGTGGTAATTTTTTTGGATATTGCCAAATATTTAAAAAAATAAATAAAAAAACTTGAGTGAAATTAAAATATAATGGAAGACAAGGCCACAGTCACAGAATCAGTTAATTGAAGAATAGAAAGAGGAAATAAAATAACAAAGACGATTTTAAATACGTTCAGAAAGGTTTAACGTAGTTTTAGTGGAAGTATATATAGCAATAATATTTATTTTTTAAATTAAGAATCCTTACGTATGTTTTGAGATTTATATTTATTTAAATGTGGCTAGAATAAAAATGACTTCAAAAGGAAGTTTTATATTAATGCTGCAGTAGTTACGCCCTGCATCATTATGCGAATGGTCGCATTTACTATTATTTAAGAACACTGGTTATTTTTTTAAACTTGTTAAAATAACTATATTTATTATTTTGCACTTGGATGTGCAAACTATAATACGTAAACTTTGTTTTAAGAATCATTCTGAAAACCAATCACACTTTCATTATTACTTGCTATCTACTTCAACTAGAAGCGTAATCCCACTCTGAAATGTGTGTGTGTGTGTGTGTGTCCTAATAGTTCCCCGTCATGTTCTGACATATTTAAACGTATATAATTATTAAATTGTTAAAAGTTCACGAAAGAAAAAATACATGCAAGCAAAACAAAATAAAAATGGTACGCAAATGGTCATGTGTTCTACAATAGTAGGACAAAAACGGTACACAAATGGTCGCGTGATCTTAAATAGTAGAACAAAAACGGTACACAAATGATCGCGTGATCTACAATAGTAGAACAAAAACCGTAAGCAAATGGTCGCGTGATCTACAATAGTAGAACGAAAACGGTTCACAAATGGTCGCGTGATCTATAACAGTAGAACACTAAACTGTTTTTGAGATTGAGGTGAGTACGTGACAGCCAGATGCATGAAACTGCACTGGGTTGTGTGGAAAGGTGTGCGGGAGGTACTTTGACGATCAAGGTCACAAGTATTACCAACCACTCAGGGTGTAAAAATAATTACCTGTTCTAAAATGTAGAACACGTGACCACTGTAGTGTTAACGTAAGTGTATGAAAAACTCTCCAAAAAATCTATGCGCATGATTTAAATAATTACTTTAACCATTCTCACCTTTCTAAACTTGAAATTTGACTAACTAATCCATATAATATGCAATCTTTGTAACTGTATTAAACTGATTAACATAGTGAGAACTATCAGTATTTTAGTATCACTGTAGATCGACCCTTAAAATTTATACGTCACGAAAAGAAGTCAGTAGCTACATTAAAAACAACTATAACCACTTTTATCGTATTTTAGTACACCATACTGAAGAGGCAACACACAATTCTGATCATCGCATTAAGTTACTTGAATATTTATCTCCTGGATGTTGAACTCGTGTATAGCCAAAGAGAAAAAGTAATGTCACTTTCTTATGGCCACAGTGGAAGCTTCAGTGGAAGTTATAGGTATATTAAACTAATATAAGTCCTTATAAGTGTGTAGGAATTACATTTTACCTGACTGCGTTAACGGGAATACGTTAAGAACATATTGGATGTTGGGCCTACCATCCGTACGGAAAACTGGATAAATACCTACTCGATACACATTCAGTGAACTATTGGACGTGACCTCTGTTTATTTCTACTCTATGTAAACATGAATGGTTCTTGTGTGAGATGCGATGTCCAACATAACAGAGCCGTAAATTAGGTTAGTTGAAGGGTATGCAAGTAGTACTATAAAATAAAATTACATTAAATACATACCTTAAACAATTTATTAATCTAAATTGTACAGTATTTTAAGTACTTATGTATTTTGATACCTTATTTTTTTTAATTAAATTGTATCATATTTAAAATGTGTTACGTTTATGTTGTTAAATGTTTATGAAAATCAATACAAAATATTTGACAGTTTTTAACAAACGATAAAAAAAATGAATAGCAATTAGTATTTTATTTCTTTAAATAAATGTTAGGTTTCTGAATCTTTTAACTAGAATATTTGGTTGTAGAATAAGTTGATTGCTGATAAATATTTATGTAATATTTATTTTTTATTTATTTTTGCCGAAATGTACAAGAAGTGGGAGTACTATTAATGACTTTCAACCATAAACCGCTAATACAACCAAGTCTGCATGGATTTAATGCTATTTTGTTTACATCATATCTTATTCTTAGATCAATTTATGTTTATTAGCTTGGGTAAAAAATTTAGGAATGTAATTTTGCTAAAACCGTTAATTTTACTTTATAGTATGTTTTTAAATACCAATACACAAGTTTACTAGCATTTTATATGTTTTTTTTACTATAATTTACATACAGTATCTGACTATTGTCATATATTTTATTTTGATACTAATAACATTGAGAAATTTATTATAAATTTATGGAAGCTTATGGTAAATTCGGTCAAATTAATAGGCAATAGTTAAATTTATAATTATTCAACAATACAGGAGGCCTACTAAACATTTATTTTCCATTATTTGATATATATCCTAGCACATGACTGAAAATGACATAAAATATAAATGTGAAAGTAAATTAATTTTATGTTATAGTTTACAATATTTTCCATTTGCAATTCCGGATATATATTATTTCGTTGATTTAAAAATGTTGTGTAATATTTTATGGTATACACAAGGTACTTGTTTGTTTTAACATCAGTAGCTCAATGTCAAGTGGGTGAGTGTGAGTGGAGAGATAGGAGTAGTGGGAGTTTGTGGGAGAGGGGTCGTGGACGGCCCGATACCGTCAGTTCTCCGCAACGCTACAACGGCGAAACACATCGCGCCTTCCCACATTCGAGGACGAACTGTAGTGTGCGCACATTGAGAATAGTGCAGTTGTAGAACATCTAGTGCTATGTAAAATCGGTCGGTCATAGTAGTTTCTTGACATTATTGTAAGTTATATCAATAATTGCTGTTTGAGAACTTATTTTTGTAACGATTATGAAATTGCTGTCCTTAATTAAGAATAAATATCACAGATAATGTAAAATAAGCTTAAATGCTAAAGAATTTTAGTTCAAACGAATTAAATGTATTAAAAGTTATCTCTTCTGTCAAAAGATTCGGAAAGTTGAATAAATTAATATAATTTATTCAACGAAATATTTCAATAATATATAATCACTGTGTTGTAATAATATTTTATGATTGAATACATTTTTTCCTTTCTATCCAGGATATACAAAACTAAATTTACAGAAAATCTCACTACTATATATCTAGAATATAAATAAATTAAGTTACTTATATTTTAACACTACCAAAACTGCTTTTAAGGCTATTTGATTTCGTGATAAATTATTAATGTCAATCGGATACGTAATTAAGGTTAGAGTATATTTAAATTCAAAGGTGGTTGTATATTTACATTTGAATTAACAATGAATTATATTCACATTGATAAACTAAAACTAAAGTTTACCCCGTGTGGTGGAATATATTTAATAAATCAAACAATAGCCACATTATCAAGTCATGCCTAAAAATAGTATTAAGCTACAAAAGGTATTGAGAACTAATTGTGATAACTATATTATGTAAAATAATAAAATATTAATTTTACATAATAATTAGGCTTTTATTTTAGGCATATTAAATGTTTTAAAATGTTCAAATAAAATATTCATTTGAAAGTATATTTTATGTTAATCAGTATAAATTATAATGAAAAGCAAATTAATACTAATACATTGTAACTTTACTATGATTTAGTGAATTATTCCTTTTAACTAGTGTTATAGTTTATTTAACATTTATTTATTTGATGGATCATTTACAAATAAACGAAAATATGATTTTATTGATTTAAATAAACAAAATGAAAATATTATTGTAGTAAATAAAGCTCTACGTATACAAATTTTTAGAAAAATAAATATTTGTAAATAAGTATTATTCACATAACGAGTAAAATCTAAAACACTTAAAGATTAAAAGTTTTCCATACTTTCATTTTCGTATTAGATGAAGTTTATTCTTTTCCGTATACATGCTGAACATATTTGTGGTAGTGTAACTAAATAAGGATATTCAAGGTCCCTAAAAAGCTCTATGATCATTACATACTTAAAATTTTTTTATCTTTTATAATATATTTAATCTCATTACATCAACTATGGAAAATCTATTGGAACTGATTTCCTTAATCTTAAGGAGTGGCCTAAGTACTTAACATACAATTGGGTTACGAGTCATTTTAGTTACGTTTAATGAATCGTAACTTAGGAGTTAATCTTATTAACAAAATCAAATATGATAATTTTGTGAAATGTCCTACTTAAAAAAAAATAAAAAATAAAAAAAACAGTATTATAAAGTGCAAAAAATGTTCTTTAGGCTAAGTAACTCAAGGCTAGTATAATCTGTACACAATCTATAGGAAATTGAGAAATAATTATAGGACATTAATTTATCAAATAAAAAAAATATTTATATGAATATTTTAGTGAAACATTGGATTTCAACGATTTTAATATAGTACACTAGGATCAGCTGACTGCATGATGAATGGACCGGAAAAGAGGTTAAAACTTTGAAGATATTAAATCGTAAATTGAAACCAAGTTCAATGAAATTTAAAAGAAAATGATTTGTCCAATATAAATGTCATCCATTTATTAATGATGAGTATTGTGATTTAGCTTAAATCTCGTTGTTAAATTTAATGAACTAATTGAATTTTATTGACTCTGTTGTAAAACTATTAAAAATAGCGAGGAACCAAAATATTTGCTGTAGAGAACATAGCTGTCAAGTAACACTTGTCTATTCATTCCACTCAGGTGATATGCCACAAAGCCAGTCGTTCATTTGTCAATACGTCGTCCTGTTCAACAGTTCACTGTGTGATATATTGTCAGGGCAACAAGATGTATTTAATATTTGTCAGTACTGCAATGACACAAAGAGTTGAAAAACCTGACTTAATAGATGTGTACTATTTTTATTGTTATAAATGAATATGGGGAACTAGAGGACAAAAATACGTTTAAAATGTGTTCTTTCTTTGAAATACTAAACCATTTACGCAGCCTCAGAATCTTTAGAAATTAATTGTTATTTACTTATTTTTATTACACCGATCGTCTAGATATTGGTGAATATAGATTGCTAATGAGTGATGAGTTTAGATGAACGAATGTAGTCATTGTTACAAAATAAACCGACGATTTCTTAAAAAGTGTTTTAATAGCCCAATAACAAATGAACAGCTGGTGGTTTTACCTGACTCCTTTTAACATTTGTAATGAGCTTGATTAAGAATTTTAGGTTATAAAGTAACCAAATGCGCTACCAACTAATGTATTTTTTATAGGTTACGATTTAATATAGGAATAATTACATGTAAACTTAAATTTTTGTTTTTTATTACGTAGTATAAACGCCATAAATAAATTACTATACAAACTTTGAAACTGCTTATTATAAATATGTGCGTTTAAAAATGAGAAGTTTACTAAAACAGCCTTTTTAAAGAGTTATCTGTTGTTATTTGTAATTTTATCATAAGAATCAAAGCAACTAATGATATTGTATTACTTGTTAAAAAGTAATTGAACATCATTAAATCGTCACGTTACTAAATAGGACCTAAAAATCTAAATTTATAAAACAATGACAGAAATAGGTACAATGTTCTTAAAAAATCAATCCTTATTATTGCTCCTAAACATTATTTCAGTTGAGATTATTTAGTGATGTTTTTATTCATGTTTATGGTCATCGAAAATTAAACAAATCTCAAATAAAAGTTAGTACAAAACAAATTGCTTATTTGCTTAATGTTTTTCTTGTGTTACTAATATTCATTTCTAAATACAATATTAAATAGTAGGCCTTATACTATTGCTACTAAGTTAATATAAGTAAAATAATTGATTTCATAATTATTAGTACTAAATTAAACCGTCATAATCCAGCATAATACAACAATTGCAATACTACATAGTATAGTAAATCTTATGCAGTAGAACAAACTTGAAAATGTTCAGACACTTTCCATAAACTAAACAAAATCTTGAAAAAAAAAAAACATTGTTCAATACATTAGGTTTCCAGTTTAAAACTAAATAATAACATGAAATTGAATGTCATTTACTACATTCAATATTGTGTATAAAAAAATAAAATTTCACTTAACAGTGTCTAATTTTAATAAGGCTAATATGGTCAATGTCATATTTTTTCAAAGTAATGTTTGCTGCATGTATTATATAAGTAGGATAACATTCCTAAATTGATACGAAATAAGTCTTAGTGGTTCTTAAAAAGTTTTAATATAGGATAAACAATTACTTCTTACTATCATTAAGACTTTTTAATTTTGTTTGTTTGTTTAGCATTTAAACAGTACAAGTGAACGTCACACAGCACTAAAAGTACAAAATTTACAATTATTAGGATGATCAATTCCACTAAACCACAGCAATACACAAAGAAATAAAAAAAGATTGTTTATGGTCCCTCTAGTCTGAAGAAGGTAAATGTGGTTTGACGAAATCGATCACTATAATATTGCTGCTTTTTTACTTATAAAGTAACATATTTGTGATGGGTGACGATTAGTTGCATTGTATCTGTACTAAAACGTACTATACTAACTGTAAAAATTAAATGCAATTTTTAGAAACTAATTAAGAAACAAAGAAATTAAAATTACCTAAGGTCTTCAATAAGAATTAAAACGCCTCCTTTTAAGAATCCTATTTTAATAGAAATTATAGTAGTATAGATTGGAGAGTCACTGGCTGAAAGGCCTAGGGAGTCAGGACTTTAAACTTGATTAAAATATAGCGCATGTTAGAATGTTGGCCTTTAAATTTGATTGTTATGAGTATTATTTACATTGTAGGCTACTGTTCTGGTTCTCCCACTTGGTCTGCGTGATAAATTGGTAAAATAAGGGTAGAATAGAGTACTGCCTTTTCTTTGAAGAAAAGCTATCCTATTATTATAAACGACCATAAGTGTTTATACGTTTTATATCGGTAAAATTAGTATATAGTTTGTTTTTATGTATTAGATAAAATAATTTAATAAAAATTCACATTACATCAGTTTACGTCAAATCGATTTTCCAATGTGTAAGAGACCTTTTGAGACAGAGAAGAGGCAAAGTACGTAATAAATGGAAAGCAGCCCACCTTTCTCGTGTAACTCTCCACACCACAATCGTGTAATTGATGTCTGACGATTTTAAACGTTTACCTCCAGAAACTTAAAATAGATTCTATAGGGAAGTAAATATGTGTTGAAATCAGAATTTTTGTCTAGGTATAAAAAATATACCTATGGAGAAGCAAAGGTACTTTGCTTTACGTCATGCCTATAAGTATAAAGTATAAATATTTTATATAAGTATACAAATCATATGTTTCTCTAGCTATTATGATATTTTCTCTAGTAATAGTGCTCTTAAGGTCTTATATTTGTTGTGATTTTATTATTTGATGAGTTTAGTTTTCTTTATAAAATTGTGCTTTTTAGTTTTAAAAAGTATGCCAGCACTAGTGAATATATATGGTCTATATCTGTAACCTAGCTACTTGTGAACAAAGTGTCGTAGAAGTTGAAGTGATAAGTTCTATACTCGGTCTTCTTAATACAAACATGACGTCTACTCAATGGTTGCCACCGACGGGGAAACAACTAGAAATGTCTTGGTTGTCCATGTTAGGTGGCAGTGTAGGTTCTATTGTTATGTAGGGAAGAAACCTGAGTGTCAAACTTGTCAGTTAGCTGAAAATTGCAACTATAACTTACTATGTTTTTCGGATTCCACGTTAAGTTGTAAGTTCGTTTTTTTACGTGGTTAACGGGCTAATATTAAAAACCCCTTTCTGATAAACAGTCAACCCTAGTTGGTAACAATGGCTACACTTGTTCCTCTACACTAATCACATTCAGTCACCCCGAAAATACGGCTATTTAACAACCCGCATCTCACTAATGAATAGTATGTTACATAAACATTAATTATGAAGAGGTGCACACACTAAAGTTCCTTGGATTACAAATAGATCGAGGTTTGACATTAGATGCCTTTACTGACGTGATATGTGCTAAATTAACACCTGCTATCTTGTTCTGAGGACGACAGTCAAACACTAGCCTATGCAGGTACTGAAGACAGTATATTATGGAATCATGTATGCCCACTTAGTCCATGTTATAGTGCTATGGGAAGCTTGTGCCAGTAATCAGCTATTAAGAGTGTTCAGACTACAATACAGCGTGATTTGGATAGTAAAAAAAAGTTATTTAAGAGAATCGTGCAGGAAAATTGAAAAAAAAAAATAATAATAAGAATCTTGTATTTATCCGGCCTCTATGGATTAAAAAAAGCAACTCTTTTTATTTATAAGTGTGCTTTGATTTGGGTATCAGACATTGACGAATATGGCACAAGAGGCAGGTACAACCATAGGACTGGGAGGCACAGAATAGTTACTTAGGAGCAATTGACTCAAGTGTCCGTCCATCTTTACAAGAAATGTCGCACAGTTAGGATGCTGAAACTGGAACTTGAGATGTGGAAATTTGGTGTATGAACACGCAGAAACGATGTATGAGTTAAGATAACTTTTTAGTGTGGGTAGAATTTAATTTTTTAACTAGACATAAAATAAATAGAACTTAAATTGAAGTTTGCAACACTCATTATATTTCCACTGCACTGAATCTTATTTGATTTGAAATACACTATGAAGTTGAGTTTCTTAGAATTGCTTCAATTAAGGAAATGTAGTTCAAAAGGTATTTTCCCAGAATTGGTTCAATCGTTGTTCTCGGAAGTGCTGACCATCCAGATACTCATAGAGGGTCTCTACTATCAATTATAACGAGTCTTTCCATAGTGACGTTTATAGTGTCCATAGAGACTTTCCATAGTGGGAACATGAATAATTCCATACACTCAACAACGTGTTAGTAATGATTTGTAAAGAGATATAAAAAACTCAATTGCGGGAAAAAAGAATATTGAGCTCGTATTACATAGTAAATATTTTATTTTATGATGAGTTCATACTACATAGTAAATGTTTTATTTTATGAATAATGAAGTAAAAAAAAACACATATGTGTGTAAAATAAATTTGTAAAGACGTAATGTTTCTTTCCAAGAATAAAACGCCATGTTCCATTTATAAATTGATGAAAAATGTATTTTTGTAATATTTTACAAGAAAATATTACAAAAACTAGGATAAAGTTTGTTTAAAACAGCTTAGTTTTGTTTTATTTTGTTACAAACGACAAGCTTGTACAAATTGCACAATAATAAACTTATTCTAGTATAAAAGTAATGCTTTCCATTGCAAATGTAAAATTATAACTTAATTGAATGATACAATCAGTGAACAATAATCATACTTGTATTATTCAAAACAATTATTGATACAAGTAATTGGCAATCATGAACAATTTCAGTTTTTACTGGATCCCACATTTTGTATTTAGCATAGAAATTGATGTTATGCTAAGTTATGTGATCACACATTCAAGGAATAACCAGGTGTATCCTTTTATGTTTGTAACGATATGATTTATATACACTTCTTTCAAACGATAATTTTATAAAACTCGGGCTGTATTAAAGTTTTGATAGCATTAAAGTAATGTTTCCTATCGCATTGATAGTTATTTAGCAGCTACGACAAATAACGTACGTTTGCAATCATGGGTCCCTTTGTTGACTTTGGCATAGAAAGTGTTACGCAAATTTAGCTGATAATAAATGCAGCTATTTAACTTAGTTTGGATCAATAAAAAAAATTATTTTGAATAAAACAGAATTTTTTTTAATTTCTTCTGATATTTACTATATAAAACGCTTATTACGAAATTTTCAACGTATTTTTCAAGTTCTTAAAGGTATTCCTCCATGTTCATACATTGTGAAATGTTAGTTTAAATGAACACGACATAACCTTCACCCTATGTACACCCACGCTAAGTACATAAACAGTTGACCTTCCTCCCACTTTACTCTGTCCTACTAGACATTTCACTTACTCCTGTATACCTATAAAATGATCCTTTTATTTTGAGTGACATCTCAAATCAAAATAGCGTGAAACTAATCAGTTGTTAATTAATTAATAATATATTCATTATTCGTCATTATACAGCTGATCATAGGGATATGAGCGAAAAATAGGAGTAAATGAGTGTCAATGACGAGTGTACTCATTATTAAGAACTGAGGTTTACTGTTCCTTATAAATAACCATTATTAACTGCTAATATCCAAGGAGTCTAAGGGACCTTCTGCTTTATGTAGAATCCGAACCACGTAGTGCTTGTCTGATTTTTAGTTATTTGACAAGGCTGATACTCAGTTTCTTTCCAAAAAAACATCTGAACCCTGAATACCCCCAAATTTACACTTCTATTACAGAGATCAGGTCGATGATAACCATTGAGCAGACGCTGTATCAGTATTTAGAGGACCGAGTACAGAACCTGTTACCTACATCATCGAAACGCTTTGCTCCAAGTAGCTGGGTTACAGCACTGTATCACTAATGCTGACTATATATTATGTATTTGGTGGATGAATGCGTAGTTCAACGCTTCAGTCAATATTTCCTAATCAAATAATTATCTTAGAAGTATTAAATTAACGAATTATATGTTGTAGTCAATGATACGTAAATAACATAGGGTTTAGAGCATTAATTAAATTTGATCATCTAACCCTAATCATAAAACAGAAATTATTTCGAAAAAAATAAAACCCTATAAATCGAGTTAGCATTATTATTTTACAACCAGTCAATTAAGGCGATCAGTAAAAAATTATTTGTTACATATTACTGATTATACGTGTTAATAATATAAAGTAATAAATATGTAGAAGAATAAACTTCCTTATTGATGTGTGGCTACCGAAAATTTAGTTTCGTTAGGTACATATTTCATTAAGAATTAATGTGATATATTTTATCATAATTGTTAGTAAACTGAATGGCAAACAAAGGTACTGCAAAGATGAAAAAAAAACGAAAAATATTGTTCTAAAGTATAGCCAATTACTTTACCTGTACAAATATTGAGTTGAAATCTGTAAAATTAACAATATATAAAAAATTATTGTTACAGTTAAATATACTGTAAATAAAAAGGGTTTTGTCCTTTTTTTCATTTCCATGAAGAGGTAGTTGTGGACAGTGAGGGAGAGAGAGGGTAGCAAGACACGTTTTGTGTGAGTTAGTGAGCCCTTTGCTACTCCTAGTGACAGTTGTGTTGTAGCTAGCACGTAAGTTTTGAAATCACTGTTTTTCATAATACTGTTTTATTTGTAATTTATTAACACTAAATAACGAAATTGTTTGCTCTATTTTTGGGTTTTTACTACCTTATTTCAGTTTTAAATCATTGAGCTTCAAGGTAATTTTAATTACATACACATTTATAAAGTATTTAAATGAGGGTGTTTATAAATTCTTTTAAAATAAAAACTTTATTTATCTACAAGTATATATATTTATACACTTTTTCATACAGATAAAAGGTTTTTGATAAATTGTATTTCATGAACGGTATACAAATATATTTTAACTCAACATAATATAGATTGATTGTACCTTAAGTAAAGTAGTTGATGAATATTCAGTATTTGAAATAAGTTGAAATAACTCTAAGCGATTTTTCCGATCAAATAAAATCCAAATTATTGATTTACATTAAATAAATATTCAATAATATGCAATATCTATAACTTTAAACTTATATTATAAGTTTAAAATAATATTATATTCGAACTTTGCTATGCAAATAAAACATTTGGACAGAACGTCACTCATTCTTAGATGGGTTTTAAAATAATGTTTTCCTCAATGCAGGAAAACTGTAGATTTCAAAAGAGAATGCTTCTACGAATTGAATTCATTACTAAAATTAAAATAGGTATTTTCTCTAACTGTGGACGAAATTAATATTGAATTGTTAATTTTGTACGACGTAAAATAAGCTGTCCTCTAAAAATATGCTGATGCAGCAATATTACCTCATATATCTTACATTCTATTTTGACATTATTGAGATGTTGTCTGTTTTGAGAAGCCCTTCTCAGTGAAGCAATTTCTGTGGAATCTGTTCCATATTCAAGGAGTAATGGTGTATGAAAAACAGATACACGTACTTACTGAATATGTATGTTTAGCTGTATATCATCTGGTAGTTATGTCTTTTACTACGTACCGCTCCTGTAAAACTGTGTTACGACAGTGAAATATAAATTATAGTACATTCATTAAATATACCCACAAAAGGTTTTCGTGTCATTGAAAGGATCTTTTGTATTGTTTAAAAAAATATGTTATAATATATTTACAAACTTTCAAAATAACTGACGCAGATAAATTAAAACGAGCTGCCCTCTAAAATAAAATCAAAACGATACTATTTCATTGCTAAAATTAACATAAATAATTTAAATTGAACATTAAACATATTTAAAACATAGACTGTTTTCACTGTATCATAATTCTGTTTTTTTTTTTTTTTTTTTTTAAGAACACGTAAAATGTATAGTCATATTAAAGTGGTCGGTGTCAGTTGCATCATTGCCATGTGTGTTAATACTAATAAAGAAATGTGTTGCCCATATTACATTACGATGTTGGAAAAGAAATTGGGTTGTTTCAATTAGGTGAAACAATATAAAAATCATACAGTTTCGAGTGTCACAGATCCTCATCCTAAGATCCTGAGGGATCTAATGTCCTAATATAGAAATTTAAATTAGGTATTCTAATCTAGGAACACATGTCATGATTGAGCAGTTATTAATACATGTTAACTTATAAGGGTTGGGTTACCTTAGATGGATACAATATATGCTAAGTATACACACAGAGCACTTATTTACATTGGACATTCACATATATATATCTACATTAGGCTTAATGATGTTATATAACATAACTGATAGGCGTTGTTCCGGTCGCCATGATAGAAGCTGGAAAGCTGTAATTAAGCTAAGACAGGACTTTTGCATGGCAAAACTCCCTATAAATCCGACAAGAAAAGTTGGCAATTTATCAACGCTAGGTTGCATACAAAGAATACATAAACGGTGTTCGTTTAAATTACTAACTGATATCATGGAAATAACGAAACATGAAATATATGATATCTAAATGAATCACATATAGTGTTGGATTTGTGAAATTACTTTAGTTTAAAACCATTTGACCTTTGTTTTACTAAAAGTAAAAAACTTGTTTACTTCCTGTATGGACAGAAGTTTATTTAGTTAAATTCTAAACATTTGTATCTGATATTCATACAATCAGGTTTTAATAACTACAAAAATAATTAAATTGTAATATTAGTACTATATTCGCAGTTCTAAAAACGTAAATTATATGATTTGTTTACACTATAATAGTACTGAGAAGTGTCTTTTATTATTTATAAACTAAACATCAGACACAGTGATTCTGTTACATAAACACAGCGCTTAACCAAGCACTTCCTTTTATCAAAGCCCATTCAAATACAAACAATATTAAACTTGTCATATAGTATGCTTTTGTTGTGTTGTATTCGTTTTTCAACCTAAAATGCGTTGAGTTGAATTGTATTTTTATATATTTGTTACCACTAGTTTCATTAAAAAATAAATAATATTGTATTTATTTTAATTCTATGAGCTTTTACTTTGGTCCTTTGAAAAATAAACTTTGACTGTTTGCTTGATTTGATCTGAAATAAAGTAACGTACCATTTAAGATTACAATACACAATCACCTATACATCAAAATTTGGCGTAATTATATACAAAATAACTGATAAGCATTGTAATTGAGTCTACGTTAGAAGCTGGAAAGCTGTAATTAAGCCAAGACAGTAATATTTTATGACAAATTTATATAGTTAAAAGATTAATACAGTTGCTCACTAAACAACATTTTTACTTCTTCTATTTTAGTTTATCAATAATCTGGTCACAATAATAAACCCACAGTATTATTAGGTTATGTTATACAAATAAATCAGACGGTCACAGATGTAATATTTCAGCACTGGCTCTTTTTTCACTAATATTATGTATAGTTTTGTAATTAGCATAATATGTGTTGGTACATATACAGTACAAGTAAACGTCACACAACGCAAATATATTACAATATAAATACAAAATGCACAAATATATTACAATACAAGTACAAAATGCACAAATATATTACAATATAAGCAAAAAATGCACAAATATTTCCAATCTTTTATCGCAGTTGTCTGAGGAAGGTGAGCGTGGTTTATCGAAATCGATCGCCATAATATTTGAGCAATTTGTTCTTGTATTGTAATATACATTTTATTTGTGTTTTTTGTACTTATATTGTAATAAATTTGTTTTGTGTGACATTAACTTGTACTGTATAACATTATGTCGGAGCATTTTTAAATTCCTCTGTTACCGTTCACAATCTTAGGAACTATGTATATACATGCATAGTTATGTAAAAAATTTCAAGTAATTTCATCCCCACAGTTTTGAGTTTTATGTAAAAAAACCTTGGTGAGGATGATTTATGAATTTCATCCTCATAAACCTTGGTGTGTGTGTGTGTGTGTGTGTGTGTACGACGAGTGTCCTAAAAAGTTACTGTCTTTTTATTTGCGTGTTTATTACGTACTTATGAGCAAACTAGTGAAAAATGTATATTGTAAAAGGAGCTATTTAAATAAAGGAACTAAATATAAAAAACGTAATAGCACAAAGTTGTCGCGTAATTAATAATTATTGTGTGAAAACCCAAAAAGGTTACAATTTGTGAACAGTTTACACTGTATATATTTATTGTTTAAGAATATTTAAAAACTGTTATGAAATATAATGAAAGTTTTCTTTTGTTCATTTAAACGTAACACATTTATTCATGTGATACTTAATTATCTAGGTAATATGCCAATTTTCCTCAAAACTGATAATTTTTTTATATCAAATGAACAGTAAGTCGTCATAGCATTTGGTTATATAGTTGATAGATATTGATATATAAAAACAAAATATACGCAATTTATCTAATTTAAACTTTAAACTGACTATTTTATTATTTCAGGAACAAAAGTTTTCGGATTTCATCCAAGCAAACTGATTTGCATACATATTTGGCAAATCAGTTTGCATTTAGATTGCGTGGTATATTTACATTATTTGTGTTTCACTAACAATATCAGTATTGTGTTCTTCCTGTTACATTTTTATTGGTTTATTCTACGCTTTACTTTCCTAGTAAAAACCTATTTATACAAATTTAATTTTAATCAGCTACATGGCTGATAGTTAACACAATATCATCATATCTTCATATAATAGTTATATAATCGTCACATACCTAAATGTTATAAAAAATCACAATTGTAATCTCAATCACAGTTAAAAATATAACATTTATAATATTCTTCATTATATAGGCAAAAAATTGGAAAATATTAGAGTAGAAAAGTGTTATTATAGTAGTAAATATATTTTCTAAGCATAGACAACTTTACTAAATTTAAGGAATTTCATTATTTAACAGTAATTAATAATATTGTTAAAAATATTGTAACGTAATTCTAAGGTATTTTTAAAGAGACTGAGTATATAATTGAATCAGTAGAATTACCCAGCAGTCAATACGTTTTAGCAGCAAAACAACAAACTAAAACTATCCAAATATGTGTAATTGTATAAAATACAAAAAATATCACCACACATATATTAAAATATCGATTGTTGGTCAAAGGGCATTATAGTTCTTTGTACAGTACCAAACCTATATAGACTACCTGTAAATTACTAATGCATAGTTATTATAACCCTTGACTACAGAACAAAGAAGACTCCGCTCATATAATACCAGTTTCCCTGATATATAAAATTAATTATATCTTTTCTGTGCTTAAGAATGGCACCTCCAATCTCTCTCTCTCTCTCTCTCTCTCTCTCTCTCTCTCTCTCTCTCTCTCTCTCTCTCTCTCTCTCTCTCTCTCTCTCTCTCTCTCTCTCTCTCTCTCTCTCTCTCTCTCTCTCTCTCTCTCTCTCTCTCTCTCTCTCTCTCTCTCTCTCTCTCTCTCTCTCTCTCTCTCTCTCTCTCTCTCTCTCTCTCTCTCTCTCTCTCTCTCTCTCTCTCTCTCTCTCTCTCTCTCTCTCTCTCTCTCTCTCTCTCTCTCTCTCTCTCTCTCTCTCTCTCTCTCTCTCTCTCTCTCTCTCTCTCTCTCTCTCTCTCTCTCTCTCTCTCTCTCTCTCTCTCTCTCTCTCTCTCTCTCTCTCTCTCTCTCTCTCTCTCTCTCTCTCTCTCTCTCTCTCTCTCTCTCTCTCTCTCTCTCTCTCTCTCTCTCCCTCCCTCTCTCCCTCTCTCTCTCTCTCTCTCTCTCTCTCTCTCTCTCTCTCTCTCTCTCTCTCTCTCTCTCTCTCTCTATATATATATATATATATATATCTATCTATCTATCTATCTATCTATCTATCTATCTATCTATCTATCTATCTATCTATCTCTCTCTCTCTCTCTCTCAAACACAAGCTTAAGATACTAACAGCTGAGTTCATAACACTATAAAACGAGCTAATTGGAGACCACCACCTCCCTTAGATAGGAGCACGGGCACGCGTCTACATTAAATATATTGCTTTTAATGTAGACGCATTTAATGTAGACATTGTGGTCAGTGTGTTTCAATAGTCAATAGATTAACTTTTTTGCTCACCAAACTACATTTTGTCTCTTCTATTTTAGGTAAACAATAATTAAAGGCATGCTGGCTAACTTACTTGTTTTCTCTGTCAACTACAATATACATCATCGATGATATATCAACGGGATCAGAAAACTTACCGAAATGTCGGAAGTGACTGAAAGCTCATGTTGTGTATTCTATACGGCGTGAAGAACTTGGACGAGCCGTGCTTCTCTATGGAGTTGAACGGAACTTTTAACTTTAGCCTCGACGAGGCTTACAGCATTATTGTGGAACACCAAGCACGCACCAGGAATGTGGACGAGGTATTCTTTGGATATAAGTATTGTTTAATCTAGGAAAGATATTCTTCTGTAGAAGTTATTGTCGTTTTTTTTTTTTTTTTTAATTTTTATTATATGCACTCCAGCCTAATTTTAAAGTAAATGCATAGATTATAACGTTTAATAATTACTATTTTATTATTAATACATATTCTTTTTATTGTTTATTGTTAATTAAAATTCTTGTTAATACTATTATTTTTGTAACTTTAGTTTCTTTTTATTTTATAGTTTATATAAAAGACTTGTGTGTAAATTCAGGCTACATCTTAACTACACTACGATATTTAAAGGAAATGGCTCCAAAGAATTGGCACGAACTATCCCCCATATTAAACATTAAAATATCAAAACTTTAAAAATTACCAGATTGATTCCCAAATAGTTTTTATATAAAAAAACTTGTGTGTGAATTCAGGACACACGTCAACTACACTCTATAATAATTAAAAAGAAATTGTTATAAAGAATTGGCACAAACACTCCCCCATTTTAAACACTAAACAATAAAAACTTTGAAAATTACCAGGTTGATTCCCAAAAGCTTTTTTTGCCATAACTCAAAAACTAGTCAAATTAGAGATATTCAATTTGTTAATAAAATATTTTAAATTGTATTTCATATATTTCTCGAAAATTTTATCTAAATCGCTAGAGCCTTTTGGAGAAAATTCTATGTTCGTATGTTTTTTGGCCATAAAACTATAATTTCAAAAAAGTTAAACAATTTTCTTGAGATGTAGGCTAAATACACCTACATACCAAACTTCATGAAAATGTGTCCAACTGTTTGTTATCCAGTGATCTGCACATACAAACAGACACACATACGGAGAGACACGATACATAGTTTTCGAAAAAAACGCTTATTTGGGTTCAGGGGACTCTAAAAGAGAGTTTTAGACCAACTTGTAAAACATTTTGTTTTCGATCACAATACTTTCTCTATGCTAACGCATATGGGAGAAAGTAAAAGGGTTAAAAATTCCTTACTCCCATACAGAGTATTACATTGGACACTTGTAAGTAATATTATATTTGGCTTTGTAAAGTAAAAGGATGTCTTTCTATGCCAGATGAAGAGAGAGCTCTTTAACACCTAACGTGGGGACCTATCCAAGTAACAGTCACGCTTGACGCCGTAATCTAACGATAGCATCGGAACGCTCTGGTCAGGGCTACTGGTGAATTTATAGTCTAAAAAGTGTGTTTATTAATACAGTAAAAGACAAAGTTACTAATTGCAAATAACATTTTATACAATATCGTATTGAAATTAATTTATTTTATTGTGCTTGAAGACTAGTACAGAAGAACAAATGAAAATTTTTTGAAAATGTTCTGATAGATAAACACATATCATCTTCATGCAAGTAGGTTAATATTCAATATTTTTGTATAAGTGCTGGTAGTTGTGCATTCTCTTTAGATTGTAGGGGACTTGTCAGAAAACTAGCCGGTGAGTTTTTTTGTGGCCAAACTACTCCACTTGCACAATGCCCGCTACCTCTTCATCACCAACCTCACATTCTCTCATATATTTTCTAGTATTCCTAAGTTATATTATGTTGGATGATTATGTTTGTATATTTATTGAAGGAATATGCAAACATAATCAAACCCAAGCGTTGATAGCTGTGTATTCACTTCTGTTTGTGGTGGGCCTATCAGCCAACTTGGCAGTGAGCTTTGTAGTGGCTATAAGACCCCACATGACACTGCTCAAAACTTATTCACAACCTAAATCACAATATCTTTTATGACTCTCTGCATCATCTAGCTATTGTTCACTTTGGCCCGTTTACAGATGACAGAGTACGTCCTGGTAGCTATGTATTTCCCTCCTATTATGGTGGGCTTTTCAGTCAACTTGGTGGTAAGTTTTGTAGTGGTCAGAAAACCCCAGATATTCTCTGTCATGACTCTCTACGTCATCTGCATGCTGATCACTTTGGCCTTTTTACACATGACAGAGTACGTGCTGGTAGCTGTGTATTCACTTCTGATTGTGGTAGCCTTGTCAGCCATCTTCGTGGTAAGTTTTTTAGTGGTCAGAAAACCCCAGATGTTCTCTGTCATGACTCTCTACGTCATCTGCACACTGTTCACTTTGGCCTGTTTACAGATGACAGAGTACGTGCTGGTAGCTTTGTATTCACTTCTGATGTGGTGGGCATGATGTTCACTTTGGCTTGTTTACAGACGACAGAGTACGTGCTGGTAGCTGTATATTCACTTCTGATTGTGGTGGGCATGATGTTCACTTTGGACTGTTTACAGATGACAGAGTACGTGCTGGTAGCTGTGTATTCACTTCTGATTGTGGCGGGCTTGTCAGCCAACTTGGCGGTGAGTTTTGTAGTGGCCAGAAGACCTCAGATGCACACTGCTCGCAACCTCTTCATCGCCAACCTCACTCTCTCCGATATCACTCTCTGTGCTATCTGTATGCCGTTCACTCTGATGAAAATCATCCGACGCCAGTGGACCATGGGAGAGATGCTTTGCAAACTAGTACCTGTCCTTCAAGGTCAGTTCTTATCAGAAGGAGTTCTTCAATTTAAAATAAAATCCTATTCAGCCCGAAGTACATTTATATTTCCCAATGTAGGTGAGCCTAACATATATATTTGCTGTGTATTCCACTGTATTAGTATAGAAAAAGAAATTAAATTAACTGCAATATTTTTGTACGCCACTGTTTTGTAACTCATAATATGTAAATGATATATTAAATACAGATTATATTATAAATAATCTATTAAATATAATCAAACTTAACTAATGTCTTCTGTCAAATTAACTGTCATTGATTTTACTAACTATAATAATCCAATAATGATCTTGGAAATCAATAAGGAGCATGTTTTCTTCGTATTATATTTAAAATATATTTATTTTTTTACTCTTTATTCCTAATTAATAAATAATTATGCACTATTTGGTGAAACTGGTAAAACATAAGTTTAAATTTGTTTATATTTTAGTTTATTATTTTCACTTATTACAAAAATAAATAAATGTCATGATTTATGTAGTTTGAACTTTTGAAAATACATAAAATGTATGTAAAATTCATGGTTATCTTTTTATCATAAAAGATTACTATCTACTTTATAAATTATTCAGTAGGCCATTCACGTTTTGACGTAAGATATAATGACCTCTCTCAATGAAAATTTACTTAGAACTTCTGCTTCTAAGTGTTTGGCTATATTTAATTATAATAGGTTTTGCATGGTGCAGAGCCGGTTTGATTAAAACTGGTTCGCATTGAAGGACATGTTTGAAAAACTTCTCTAATGGCAAAAATGCAAATTAAACGTCCAACAACAAAATAAATAAACTGAAAGGAGGTCAAACTCACGTAGAATGGAGGCTCTCAATAGAAAATGAACTAAACAAATTCAATACAGTCTAGTTAGCAATTGGAATCTACGTTTCCTAAACTAATATGTTTAGGTTAATCATAGTTTCTAGTGTAAACACGGCCAACTTGATTGTGCTAGATCCAATTTACTCTATATACAATTAATTTATCATGTACAAGTATCGGGTTGATTTGCCCTTCTCCCTATGGTTGCGTTGGTTTATTGTGTTGTTGATTAAGTAGTTTATAGCATTTTGAGTAACTACGATCATTTAAGTGTACAGTCCCTTCCTAACCACCCCTAAAGCCTGGAGGATAAATTTAGTAATTATTACAAAATAAAAACATAAATAAATATAAACGTGTATATTAGTTATAATCTGTACTGTGCGTAACTGAAAAGATGTCTTGGCAATACATTTTTTAATTCTATACAAAATTTAGAAAAGAACATTAAATTTGATCGAATTCCACTTCATATTGTGTCCATTTTTCCTGTAAGTCTTGTTTTCATAAAAAACTAATATCTCAAGAACGCTAAAATCTACTTACTTGAAATTGTGGACAGTTCATGACTGGAGTTTTGGTATTGAATAAATTTTAATTCAAGTATTTATAGCATACAGAAAATGCAGTAAAATAAATTTTTTTACAAAAATTCCACTAATAATAAGCCTAAAGTAAAAATTAAGGTGTAAATAGATTTGTAATAAAGTTAACTTAAAATTAGTCTACTTATATATAGTTGATAAACCGTACAGTTTACAGTATATTTTTATTGAAACTGTTCTTGAGTTATTCGTTTTTTTTTTTTTTTGTTTTTTGTTTATAAAATGCGACCATAAATAGATACACAATAAATGGAGTGGGACTACGAAAAAAGCTTGAGTCTTTATTTTCCGTACTAAATTAGTTAAAAAATTCAAAAATATGTAACCAGGAGAGCATGTTAGTTACACCCTATATATAACTGCCACTAAGGCGTTTACTCCAACTTAAAAACACAACTTTGTGTCCTTTTCTCTGTGTCATTGCATTCTTCTTTTTTTGGTCATCTATATTATTTTTCTCATTAACAGGAACAAACATACTTGTCTCTGTGGGTACAATCACTGTTATTGCTCTGGATCGATACTTCACCATAGTCCACGCACACGATGGTACAAACAGAACCCATGTGGTCTGTTCTATAGTCTGTGTTTGGATGCTATCACTTGTTGCGACACTTCCTATCTTCTTTTATCAGGTATGAGTTGTTGACAGCTTTAGCATGATAGTAAGAGGAAATAAACTGGAAATAATGGATACTTTTGACAATTTGAACAATCATTTTAAAGTTTAAAGTTGTGATGGTTTCAGTTTAGTAATACAACAAATGTGATTAGATATTACATTTGTTATTAAGGATTTGTGAGAGGGAAATCTCATAAGCCTTTTAAAAGATATATTTAGCTACCATCGCTATAAAAAAACGAACTCCAAACAACAAACTATTAGAATATAAGGACATCAATTATAGATATTATGGTGATCGATTACGATAAACCACGTAAACATATGCCTTCCTCAAACCAAGCAAGTCAAACCATTTACTGTTGATTATTTGACAATGATCATAGCATGACAAGCATAAACTAAGAACTATCTGAAAGTATCACTAAGATACTGTAAAGTATCAACCAAAATCCTATCAGGATAAGTCCTTAACAGATAAAATCAGACCACACAGTAATACTCCTTAAAAATTATATGTACCTTAAAAAATGTTTTGCATTTATGTACAGTGGTCTCATCACTTACTCGGAGTGAAAGATGGTGAACTAATTGTACTGGAGACCAGAACCTCCTTAAAAAAAAAAAAAAAAAAAATGCAGTGTGGTTTATTATTACAGGCATACGGTAGCATTGTCTTATGGAATAACTCTGGTGATTATCAGAAATAAAGTGGTGGGTGGTTATCTTGAAAAAGGAGGTAATTTCAAGGATTTATTCGCAAGTCATTATTTTGTTTCCACGAAATAACCCTTTTCAGGACAAATATTTAGGTTATTCGTACGACACGGCTCCCCATATTGCAGGGCAGTAGACGAGATGAAGATATACTCATCCAAAATATGCGGAAAATAAAATATCTTTGTCGGAAGGGTAAGAAAACCTTCGTAACATAAAAATGCAAAGATAATACTTAAAATTTAAGTCCATAAAAAACCCCAGACAGTCAATGTGATCAAATAATAATGTTATTGCCCTGTATAATAAGGTCAGTGACTTCATATTAGAGTGACTTACAAATCACAAAGAATATTTCCATTATATATATAAATAGTGTGTTTATATTGCAACTGTTTGTGTTTTGTGACGTTTGTATTTTGTTTATCTTATATTCAACTAAATATATATTATAATAATAATATACCGTTGATTTACATTCTGAAAAAACAAAATAAAATAAAACAAATGTGATGTGCTTTAACTTTTTTTATGATAATGATACAAAATAATCATAATTTAATTTTTTACCAGAAAAACGTACGAGAATGATATTCAAACAGTAACAAATACCCTTACCTTATATAAGCTTATAACCAGTAAACATCATCTTAATCCCCTTTTAACTAGTTATTAGAGCAATTAACGGTGTTATTGTTGTCATTTTAATAACTAGGTTGTTGAACCCTTCAAATTCCAAGAGGTTGTTCTCTACGAGATCTGTATTGAGAGCTGGCCATCTCAACGACTCAAGGTGTTGTACTCTGCAGCCATCCTGCTGGTCCAGGCAGTCATCCCTGCCCTTGTGGTTGGGGGTGTTCATGCACGTATATCCTCTCACTTGCACGCCCACGCTAAGACCCAGAGGGATTCCAGACGAGCTCAGCGTGAACTTGCAAGAAATAAGAGGACCACACTGCTTTTATCAGGTTAGATGAATGTCATATTACATACAAAGTTTTAATGTTTGTTTAACAATTTAATCTTACCTCCAGATAAACGAGTTATCTTGTGAACTTATTTTCACCATTAGCAGGTAAAAATCATCCTAACAATATACAAAATAGCAATAAAGATGTTGTCTTTACTCTCTTCAAAAAAGGAAATGTTGTAATTTCACAAATTATTACTAACATTTTCTTGAACACGTAATTTTATTTTTTTTAATGTACAAAGTATTAGTTAGACTTTTTAATAATATACAACGAACTTATTAGAAAATATTATTCTTGTTAAATACATACTGTATGGTTTATAGTAAAACTTAGATCTAAACATCATTGGCATATATCTTATTTGAAACAAAATTCAGTGTACTTGAACATTATACTCATAACATTTGTACGACAAAATATTGGTTTTTGGTTGATGAATGAAATTATTTTTAAATGTACACTCTATTTTACATGGATAGGTAATATTTCATTGCTAAACAATCAAAAGGTTCTGTTCATATCACTATTGTACACCTGGCTTTTAGCCAGTAGACTGAGTCTTAAAATAAACGAATAAAATTGAAAGTACATTTGTAATAAACATCTTTACGAAAATGGCCATGAAAAAAAATCATTTAGTGGCAGGTAAATAATCATTTATATATTTATTGTTTTTCTTCAAAGTAGGTAGTCAATATTGTCAAACAATTTGTGAGTAACATTTTTGTGTCATTTGTATTTATCTGTGGTCTTCTATAAAAACTATACACATATTCAAAAATATCTTTTTATTATTTACCAAACTCGATCGTCAAAAAAACTTATCTTAACACATTGAACATTTTCAAGTACCCTTTAAGAAACGCACTTGATTTATTTATCTAAACAGTTATCTAACCAACTGTTACTGTCTACAGTGGTGGCCATCCTATTTGCAATCAGCTGGCTGCCTTTGGGAGTCTTCTCACTGGTTTCTGAAGTACTGTCACCTCCAGACTCCTCCCAGTCTCTCTACGTCACCCTTGCCATCTGCCACCTGGTGGCCATGTCCTCTGCCCTCTCAAACCCCATCATGTATGGCTGGATGAACTCCAACATCCGTCAAGAGCTGCGGCTACTACTACCTTGTCAGTGTCCCAGTGGAGGTGGGACGGTATCCAGAGAGGAACCCACAACTAGGACCGCTCTCCACACACAAACTCACGTTACCAACCATCGTGATCGTCAAGAGAGTGTTACCCTCTTGGTCCACAACGGCGACAAACTACCAGCCCCTCGATCCACTCTACTCACAGAACTTTAACCTTAAGTGGTCGTTTCCATTGAGTGTACATACTTATTAAATAGTAAATATAGTCCTACTCACAAAGAGACGAGATTTTAAATATTTATGTTTGCTCCACAAAGTAACAAATAAATTTAGTTGTTTGTTTTGTTTGAATTATTGCTGTTAAAATCACATATGTACAAATTAATCGTTTTAGATAGCTTGTAAATAACTATGTGGAAAATAAATTACTGATTAAAGGTTATTTTAACGCTCGTAATATTAAAGCTGTGATACGTAAAAGATAGGTTATATAAGTTTACTTATGAATTTACGTGAGGTAGATCGTCAGGTTTACGATACTAAAATCTATGTTCTTGGTAATGACGACACGAAGGTGTTCTTAAATGGAGCACCAAAGGATTTCCCCCATGCTAAGATGCTCGTATTTAGTGGTGGAATGTACCACTTGAAACGCCCCACCACAGTAAAGGGAGAACGGTTGGGTATACGTTACTGTACATACCTGGGGGGTAAAAACCTCACTGATCTCATTTATTTATTTATTTAATTTTTTTTTATTTTAACTAGATCAACAGAATCATACTGATAGTACGTAATATAATTATGATATATTTATATGAGAGTTTGGATGTACTGAATTTAAATTTATTGAACATTTTTGCTGCTTGATTTATCACTTAAAACTGTTGCTTTATATAATTAATTTATTCATTTAATATATTGGCCATTGGTAGAAATTATGATTTCATAAACCCATCAGTTCATTAGTGGGGCCCATCCGCTCAACTATACACGTATTGTGGTAATGAGGAATACCCTACCTACTTATACACGTACAATGGTTTTAAGTTGGGTTTGGTTATATCAATAATTAGCTTACATTAAGATTAATAATGATTCACAAATATACGTATCTTGCCATACAAATAATAACGCCATCCCGTAATATTTATTACAACTTTTTGAGTGTAACTGAGTATTAAGTTTGTTTGTATACTATATAAAAAATTAATCTTTAAAGAATATCTGATTGATTAGCTGTATTTTTATTAGCTAACAATTTTTTGTATATGATCAACTAAAAATATATTACTGAGAATAGGATTTATTTAGTTTTAATTCAATTTAATATACTTTATTTTTTCAAAAATACAAATACTTATTTTGTAGTTTCTGGCAGTAATATTGAGGATGAAGAGCCCTGCGTCTTCAATATGACTGTCATATTCTCTAAAGAGTTTCAATAAAATTAATGTATTTGATAATGCCAACAATAACTATTATTCTTCTTTTAATGTTGCAGACAAAGTACCTATACAAAAGAACAATTAAATATTTTTAAATTACGATTTAAAACTATAGATAATATCATGATATGATGAAATCAATGCTTTATGTTATGTATACTTTAAATTTAATGGTATGTAAATAAAACTAGAAATTAAAACAAAATATATTCTGTGAAATTACTTATTCCGGCAGACATATCTAACATGTAACACTAATTTGAATAATAAAATATTAGATGTTATTTTGTTATACATTTTTACAAAATCACCAATATAAAACACTTTTTACTAGGGCTTTCGCCAGCGAACCCAGGCATCATCAGGCAGCAGAAATGCCAGCTTTGCTGGCGAAAAGCATAGAAAATATTACTTTTTTATTGGTGATTTTGTAAACATTTATAGCAAAACGAAGAATACCGATATTAACTCCATCTGAAATTAACAGACGTTATTTTGTTGACATAAAACTTCTCAAAGGAGCTATACCAAGGTAAAATATGTTTGTGTTGAAGAGAAACAAATACTATAAGTAAAATAATATATACACTATACTTTTTCCAATAATCAGACTAATGAACATGAAACCGACCAGTTGAACTTTCATGCGTTGAGTATTGAAACATGCAACACTTGAGAATTTGAACTTAACTGTGTAAGTGTTAGTTTAGTCATACATTCACGATTTATATGCCGCTTTCAGCATCCTTATACACCGGCCATAATAGTTATCGAACAAACCTATGTTGTGAAGCCAGTTTTCAAGGGCTAGCATATATAACCACTGGATCACAAACTCTTAAGGTTGTACAAAAAAATGGATCTCGTGAACTTGCAGACCAATAGTCTCCACTGAACCAGTTTGGCCATGAAGAACTTTGCAAAAAATTCAAGTCAGTTAAATCTTTACGACCTAATAAGGTTGATATGTTTAGTTCTGCACGTAGTTCCACTTCATCTAGCTCCAGGATCCTCCACACCATTCAACACCAAAATAAGAGAGGAACTTTCTTCGGACGGCCTCGTCAGTTGCATCTGCCTCTACCTGTTCATTATTACATATTCCTAAAATAGGTAAGTAAAAATAAAAAAATAAAAGAACTTTAATTATTTTATACATATGTAAAGAACTTATTGTTTTTTTCATTCATTAGACGTATAAATACTAATTAATAGTTACTTAAAAAAGAACATACTATTTCTATTAATAATGATCAAACTGAAACATCTTCAAGATACAAACTGAACAGTACGTTATATTCTGTGCATTGTGTTACTTACAGATTATCTTATATAGATTGTTCCAGAGAAGAGCGATAAGTAAATTGGACTGAAATTGTTCAAACTTTATCGTGACCATTGTTTTCAATTCTTAAACTATATAACATTTAAAATACTTTGGCTATCTTATATTTATTATTTTACTATCAATACATTTTCTATGGCAAGTGCCTTCCCCCCTCCTACCTCCTTTTTGCGTGTTACGAACACAAATTTCAAATTGTTTCATATCATAAAAATGTTTTTGTTAGGTTATGTTTTATGATAGCTTACTTTTTAAATATATTGGTAACAAATATAAGTAGATTTACAGTAAAATGAATATTTTTATACATTTTTAACAAATATATGCAAGTTGGGACAAAACTTCCTGCCATTTAAGAACATAGAAGCCGCTAACTTATGTGTGAAAAAGTTGAGTGTAGGTAACAACCTAATGGTCCTTATGTGGCATATATTAATGCAATATTTTTTATTTTATTCAATCATTACTTATTATATAAAATCAGGAAGAGGCCCCACATGGTACACGTACGTCTAATAAAACAGTGGGGTGAGGAAAGCATGAGTGTTTGATCAGCTGTTACCTGTCATTAATCGATATGTCCGTGTTCAAGGTTACAGTTTCAAAACTCTTCTAAATTCCAATGTGGGACTCAACATTTGAAAATGTGACATAATAGAGATAAAATTGTATAAGCTCTATTATGTCAGCGTATACTCCTTAATTTGGTCTATAATCATATAGGTTATACAAATTATGTTATCAGGTTAATCAAGTAAATAAAAAAAAGTACTTCTACAATATTTTATAAAATGTTATCACTATTGGTGTACTACCAACACAGTAAAACACGATAGTGAAATTAGATATTGTTCTTTCTTCTTTATGTATGTCGTTATATAATGTATTATTATGTGTACTGGTTTATTTTTACTCTATGTTCTGGAGTAATAACGTTCTTGATTATAGGCCAGACTACAATAAAACTTGAGTAATATCTTTCTTGAAATGTCTACTCTATAACAGTAACGTTATAGCTAGAGATTATAGTAAATTATATGAAATCATAGGGATTTATTTGATTGCATATAATTTACCAATTTTAGTTTATTGAACTTATTGTTTGCTTATTAATTTTATATTGTAAATATATAACATACTAGCTGTATGTTCG